>BGKB01000020.1:0-58129 GCA_003116975.1 Aurantiochytrium sp. KH105 | reverse complement strand
CGCCGCTGGCCCCGCCGCTGGCTCCGCCGCTAGCTCGCGGCGGCCCCCCCGCGCGAAGCTGGGCAAGCTGGCCGCGGCGGCGCAGCAGCGGCTGACCCGGCTGGAGAGGCCGGCGTGCTTCCCCTGGCCCTGCCTGCCTGCCTGCCTGCCTGCCTGCCTGCCTGCCTGCCTGCCTGCCTGCTGCGGACCCGCGCGCGCTTCCAGCCCTGCCTCGCGGGGCGCGCCTGCGAGGGCGAGCTTGCGCGCTCGCTTGCCTGGGCCAGCCGCGGGCGCTGCGCGGCGCGGAGGCGGGTTGAAGGCAAGAGAGGCAGGCACGGCTGCGAGCGATGGACGGATGGATGGATGGATGGATGGATGGATGGATGGATGGATGGATGGATGGATGGATGGATGGATGGGATGTTGGACGTTGGTTTGCTTGCGGTGCTTGCTTGCTTGCTTGCTTGCTCGCTCGCGTGTGGGCGAGCGTCGGAGGGGAGGCAGCGGCGCCCACCGTCTGCGTCTCCGTGCTTCCCGGCGGGCAGGCGTGGGGGCGCTCTGCCTTGCGCGCGGCTCGAGAAGGCGGTTTGCTGCTGGCTTGGCGAGGCGCGGGCAAGGCCCCAGGCAAGGCAGGGCTGTTTTTTTTTTTTTTTTTTTTTCTTTCTTTCTTTTTTCCAAGCTTTCTTTTTTTGCATTCTTTCTTTTACTTTACTTTCGCCACAGGCCACCGTCCCCTCAGCCCGGCCATGGACTGATTAACTGACTGCTGAAGCAGACTTCCCCACAGAGCTACGGAGATGTGGGGTCGGAGAAGTTGATGTGGGGCTACCCGGAAGACGCCCCTCTCGCCTTGTGTCGCCTGGCATTTCTATCTCTCTTGCGGCCTGTTGGTTTCTGGCGACACGGCCTCTGACCAGGCCCGGCAACCACCCAACAACCGAGCGCACCGCCTCCCCCCGTCTCCGTGCTCTCAGCCTCACGCGGATCGCCCCATCCACCCATCCGTTCATTCATTCATTCATTCCATTCGATCCTTCGTTCATTTCATCCATGCCCCTCTTCGCGCGGTCCCTCATCGTGGCTGCCAGCCAGCCTCTTTCCTCTCTGCTTTCCTTTCTTTTTTCCTTCTCCCTCTCCTTCCGCGAGACCGCCTCACAGACAAACAGACATCCACCAATCGCCGACTCCCTCCCGCGCCCCGGCACAAGCCACGCAGAGCCCGGCCGCGAAGGCGGTCCGCCTCCCCGCGCGGGCAGGTCTCCGCTCGCCCTCACGCCGCCGCCTCGCGCCGGGATGCCCTGCCTCGCGCCATTTCGCCGTGCGCGCCCGCCGACCAGGCCCCGCGCGCCCCCTCCCCTGCCTGCCTGCCTTCCTTCAGCTCCCTTCCCCCTGCGCCCTCCCAGGCCGAGCTGCGCGGCGCTTACTGCTTGATCGCTGCTTGCCCTTGCGCCGCGCAGCTTGCCCCGCGCGAGCTAGCGCGCCAAGCTGTAGCTCGCCGGCCTGGGGGGGGGCGCCTCCTTCCTTCCTGCCTGCCTGTCTGCCTGCTGCGTGCGACAGACAAAGAAAGCTCGAAAGAAAGCTCGAAAGAAAGCTCGAAAGAAAGAAAGAAAGAAAGCTCGAAAGAAAGCTCGAAAGAAAGAAAGAAAGAAAGAAAGAAAGAAAGAAACTGAAGCCGCTGCTTCGGGCTGCTTCGGGCTGCTTCGGGCTGCTTCGGGCTGCTGGCCATGCATGACGCGAGACTCGCGGTCTTTGTTAGGATCCTGGCTCGGCGTCGCGCCGTGCTGCAGCTGCGGTGCGCATGCGACGGCGAGCGCGCGAGGGAGGGAGGATGCGTGCGACAAACGTGCAGCTTCGCGTTCTTCTTGTCTCGGACGACAGTGCCAGCCAGCCACCAGCCAGCCGCCCGGCCGTGAGGGCGATGCAATCGATTGCAGCGACTGAATGCGATGCGATGCCATGCGATGACGAGATTCATTTTACCTCGTCTCCGCGCCTTCGAGTTGGCTCCGCGAGGCGGCGGCGCTTGCCCTGGCGGCACAAGGAAGCTGGCGGCTGCGCTTGGCGCTCTCTTAAAGTGAAAAGCAAGCATGGCCGCTGGCAAACGAACATTCCGTTCACTGAGGGAGCCAGCCAGCCAGCCAGCCAGCCAGCCAGGAAGAAAACAGAGACAGATGTGAGGTCGCGACGCGAACAGCGGCGGCGCCTCACCAGGGAGGTTCAAGTTGGCAGCTCCGCGGGCGGGTGGGTAGTTAAAACTAGTTGGCAGTTCGTTCGTTAGTTGTTTCTTACACACGGCTCAGAGAGCGAGAGCCAGAGGGACCGACCACGGATCGGTAGGCCTAGGTATAGGTATAGGTAGGTGGTCGATCGATCTCAGGGGAAAGCTTTATTTTGTTCCTTTTTCTTTTCTTTCTATGATGTATAGATTGGCCTATAGCGTAGGTAGTACCAACGAGAAGGCATTGCGCGCGCGCGCGCATCGATTTTCTGCGCGGACGAGCGATACTTGCCCTCGCTCGGCGAACCTTCTGGCGTGTCGCAGCTAGCTAGGCTAGCCAACAGCCAACCCCGGCAGGGAGAGCGGCCATGGCTGGCTGCAGCCAGCTGGCTGGCCGCAGCTGGCTAGGCCAGAGGTGGGGGGAGCGCCAACGCGCGCAAGAGAGTCTCGAGGAGGCAGCTCACATCAGTCAGGACGAAGAAAGAGGGCGAGCGCTCAGGGCAAGAACGCGGGGAAGGAAACGGTGGTGAGGCGTGGGGAGAGCGCGCGCGAGAGAGAGAGCAAGAGATAGAGAAAGAGGACGGAGAGATGGACACGGAGAGAGAGAGAGAGGGAGAGAGTGCGTTCTTGCGCTGCGCGAGGCTTCCGGAATCCCGTCGCGCCCACAAAGTCTGCCAACAACCAACCTGCCGCGCGGCCCCACAGAGGAGCACTACAACACAAACCCGAGTATCCCAGATCACCCACACAAAGCGACAGGCCCCACGAGGAATCCCCCTCACCAAACCCACACCTGGCCGTTTCCGCCGCGTGCCGCTGCGCTCCTGGCTCGCCTGCATGCTTTCTCGCGCACGTTCTCTCTCGCCCCGCGTGTGGCCAGGCTCGTTCGATCCTGGCCGCTTCGCGAGCAAGAGCAAGAGCAGGTCCGCCGCGCCTGGCGGGCTGGCGGGCTGGCTCGTTGCCGGCCGGGCTGTGGCGGCTGGCTGGGCCGGTGTGGCTGCGCGGCCATTGCCACTGCGAGCCAGGCGTGCGGCCGTCGAGGCGTCCCCGAGCGGTGCGACCAGCGGTTCTCGATAAAGTTCGTAAGACGGGCGCAACGACTCAATCATGCCAGCTTTATCTAGCGAGCGACCAGCGAGCGAGCGATCTCGCCTGTTGCGGGCCGTCGACGACCGATCAATCGGTCGCTGGTCGATCTCGTCTTCCCGAGTCCAAAAGGCGCGCCTGGCTGCTGGCCGCCATGCACTCACTCACAGTCAGTGCACTGCCAGGTGCAGGTGGGTGGGTGGGTAGGTGGGTGCGAAACTGCTGTCGCCAGCGTCCATCGATCTATCCATGCCCATGCGCACATCCATCCGTACATCCATTCTCTGCGTCCAGCACGGCCATTCAAACACATCTAACCAACCATCCATCCATCCATCCATCCATATTATCGATCCGTCGATCCATCCATCCATCGATCGCACAGCACGCAGATCCAGCGCCTCGCTCGCTCACCTCACCTCCCTCACCTCGCGCGGCGCCCCGAGCGTGACAGCGGACGCTTCCTCGGCGCGGTCAGGTCGTGCCAAGCCCTCGCCGCGCCCAGAGTTGTTCCCGAACGCCCCGCGCTCCGTGGCTCCGGCGGCCCCGCCAGACTCGGGGACGCTTGCAGCTGCCGGCTGCGAGCGGCGCGGCGCGCCTCCCTTCGTGCGATCTATCTCGGTGTATGAGCAGTCAGTCTCTGTCAGTCATATCGCGCACAGTCGCCGGCCGGGTCAGGTCAGGCCGGCCAGGCGGCGCGGAGTCAGGCCGGCAGCCGTCCCCGCGCCGCAGCGTCCCGGGCGGGCGGCCGCGTGCGTACTCGCGAGGCGCGGGGCCTCTCTCCGGCGGCCACCACCTGGCTGCTGCAGACGGGTAGACAGTTCGGGGCTCGGGATCCTCGCGCAAGGCGCAGCGCATCCCGGCGGCTTCCTCGCCGCAGACGGAGAGCAGGCAGAGAGGGGCTCGCAGGCGGCTCGCGCGGCCGAAGCTGGAGAAGCTGCGCGCCCCCGCGGCCAAGCTAGCCGCCGTCGGCCGGCTTCTCCGCTAGCTCGGCTAGCTCCACGCGGCGCGCGCGACGCACGCGCGGCCGAGCAGCCAGCTTCGCGCGCGCAAGCAGTAGCTTCCGCAGAGGGGCGCAGAGGGAGAGGGAGGGAAGCGCTTCCTCTACTTTTCGAGTTTCTTTCATCTTTATTTTTGTAGGTCTATGGCCCGCGCATTGATTGATCGATTGATTGATTGATTGATGCTAACCCTGGGCGGCGGCAGGAACGCGGGCTGCGCCGCATTGCTGGCTGCAAGAAGGGACAGCTGCGCTGCGCTGGGCCTGCCGAGCCTGGATCCTGCCGAGCCTAAATTTCGCCGTGGCGGCCGGGGCGGGCGCAGACGTCGCTCCACGGCCATTTGGAAAACCTCCGCGGCCTCGTGCCCCGGACAGCGCCGCCCCGGAGTTTTCGCGCGGCAGCAAGGAAGGCGGCCAGTTTCAAGCAAGGACGCGACCTACAGCGACAGGCAGATAGATTGTTTGATCGATCGACCAACCAGGCATGGCAAGCGGTCAACCACTTCCTCCAACCAACAATTTGCAGATACACAAGACCTAACATAAGCAAGGTTTTCGTCATGAAAAGCCAACTCCAGACAGACTGACTGACTAACTGAGAGGGCAGAGGCCGACGAGCCAAAGTCACTAACAGTGACAGTGAGAGGGTGAGCGAAAGCTGCTCCAGGTCGCCAGTGGGGCGACGCCAATGCAGTAGCTTGCGCTAGGAAAGCACTAGGCCACTACATATTCACCGCCTCACGCTGCGCCGTCTGTCGAAATTGTGAGAGGCGGTGCCCTCCACACGATGGCGGCCCCGCAGCGAGGACCGGTGTGGGGTCGCGCGCTACTTGGCAAATGGTTGTGTCTGGCTCGCATCGCAACGCAGGCGGGCGAACGAACGAACAAACGAACAAAAAGACGAATCACCAAGTACAAAATTAAGAAAATGAATGAAAGGAATAAAAGGGACCAACAGAAAGGCGACTGGCTACCACCCCTGGAGCAGCCCGCCAGAACATCGTGACTTCCCCGACGATGAAATCACCACCTCTGAACATCCAACAGACGCTGTCGAATCATTTTGCCAAACAAACGAAAACATCGATCGATCGATCGATCGATCGGCCGGGGATCGTTCTCCGCCACCGCACCGCCTCACTTCTTCTCACTCACCGTCTCCTCCGACAGTTGCCGTCCAAACCGTAAGGCATCCGTCCCCGCGTGGCGGTCCAACTGCAACGGCCCCCATCATCAGCGTCCAGGCACACCCACCTCCCACTATCCCTCCCTCCCCCTGCGCAGTACGCGGAAGAGCCGCCAGCCAGGGGGGCCTACCCGCCTAGAGCCATAGCCGGCCAGCCAGCAACAAACTGGCTGCCCCGAGCGTCTCTGGACCCATCCTCCCGTAGAAGGATCTTCTTCACGAGCATGAGGTGAACGGGGCCTCTTGCCGTTCTGATTGACAAGCAGGCCCACGGCTAATCGCTCGCGATTTTTCTCTCGCGCTCTCTGCAGCTGCCACTTAGAGACGGAGAGCGTCACCTCGTCGCGTCGCCTCGTGCTGCATCGCGTCGCCTCGCGGCGCCTCGCGAGCGTTACTGACAAGTGCGTGTGCGCGGCACGTCGCTTCGCGTCCGCCGCCTCTTTCGGCTGCTGGCCGCCGCGGCGGGACGCGAACACAGACGCGCTGCAAGCATCCATCCCGCACGACGCACAAACGGCCAACATGTCGAAAGAATAAGGAGCGGATCAAAGAATGAGGAGCGGAGCAAGCGTCGCTTCCGCCGGTTCGCCGCCCGCCCCAAGGGCTGTCTCACGAAACCGGCACCCCGGGAATCTCGGCGGCCTCGTGCGTTTCGACAGCTTTGTCGTCGCCACCGACGGGCTTGTCCGGATCCGCGGCATTGAGCGCGCCCGCGTCAGCAAGAGCCTGGATCTCCTCCTTGGTGCGCAGGTGCACGCGCCGCAGGTGAGACTTGAGATTCGATTTGTGACTCGAGCGCTTTCCGCAAGCCGGGCACTTGAAGGGCGCCAGGCGCTGATGCACCGTCCGAAAGTGATTGCGGAGGTTGCTCCGCTGCGAAAAGCTCTTCTCGCAGACCGAACACGTATACGGCCGTCGGCCCTCGTGCACAGTCGCCACGTGTACCGTCAAGCTCTTCTTTTCCGAAAAAGATCGTTCGCAACGTGTGCACGTGTAGTCTCGGCGTTTATCGTGCACGTTGCGCACGTGCACCTGCAGAGTTTCTGGCAGCGCAAATGCTTTATCGCACTGCTCACACTTGTGATCCCGCCTTCGCTGGTGGATCGTCCGAACGTGGCGGTTAAGATGAGATTGATTCGAGAACAGTTTGCCGCACGTGCCACATGCGTGCTGGCTCAGTCTCTTGGCGGGGTGTTCCTTGTGGATGTGCCGCACAAGGTCTTTCGGGCTTGAAAACGTCTTGTGGCACTCCTCACAAACGTGGCTGTGCTCCAGCCTCACATGCGTGAGAAAGACGCTGTGATTGGGTGCGCTCGTGCCGCAAATCGGGCACGTGACAGGCCCATCTGCCACGCTTCCCAGCATCACCTCGAGCTCTTCGGCGGTCGGCGTGCGGTCAATCTCTGCAGTCTCTTTCGTACTTCCGGCAGCGCCCGATTCAGGCATGGCTTGCGCATTTGCAACCGATTCTTGATCTTGCTTGTGCTGATCCGCATTCATGACGAAGGCATGATCTTGCGCAGGACTGCGCGGCTGTAGCAACGACAACGATGCCCGAGAAACATGCGGCTGCTCCTGCTCTTGCTGCTGCTTCTGCTGCGATTCCTGTTGCTTTGCCCTCAAAGTCTTGGCCAAAGCTGATGTGGTGCTCGGCGATTGTGTCGCAACGAATTGAGCGTCGATGCCAAGCGCTCTTGACAAGTCGCTGTGCGCCAGAGTATTATTGCCGGCGTCCCTTGCGCGCTGCGCAATGCGTGGACGCTTCCTTGAAGGTCCGGCTTCTGCAGCAGCTGCAGCGGTTAGGTCCAACAGCGATGACGACAAAGACTCTTTGTTTGGACCATAGTGGCCGGTATTGTACGAAACACTTGCACCATTGCCTGCAGGCGCATTTCCTTCCGTGCGAACGGACTGCCGCGCGACGCTCTGCCTTCCCGCTTCCGTCAAAGCTGGAGTTCTCGTCGTCGGTGTCGTAGCTGCCGTCGTCGTCGTCGTCGTTGTTGTTGTTGTTGTCGTCGGCGTTGTCGCCGCATCCCCAGCGTGACGTTGCGTCTGGACGCCTAAGTGACCCGACAAGGCGCGCTCGCCGTTCTGGTCTCGATCAGCAGACGTGGGCCGCCCTTCTGAAGCTACCAGCTCCGCCGAGGCAGCTCCGCGGGCCGCCGCGCGGGTCGAGACCTTGTCCTTGGCGGCGGCAACCATTATTCTTTCTTTCCTTTCCGAGTTTGTTTTGGAACCCTTCTACGTGACGAAAAAAGATGATCAAACTCTAATTTGCAGCGTGCATGGCTGACTTTGCAATCGCAAGCTTCCCTTTCTCCTCTTCTTGCAAGCTGGCCGAAAGCAAGTGGTCGTATACCTTGCCGCACGTAGGAAAGCCTATCACTCCATCAAGCCAAAGCAAGCCTCGTCATAGTTTTTTTTTTTTTCCGCGATCAGGCAATATGATAAAACGTGCGCACGACTTTCAGTTGTGCCTCCTTTCCTGCCGCTAAAAACAAACAAACAAACAAGCAAACATGGAACCACAAGTCACAAGCACAATACATTTTCTGGGTTTTGAAAGAAAGGAAGAATCAGTGCTGACGCACATCGTCCAAAGCGGGCAAAAACTCCCACGATCGCCATTCCGAATCAATCCGAGGCGTCAGCAATGCCGGCACCCGTAATGGCAAAGGTCGCGTCTGCCTCTGCAAGGGTTGGGGAGTCAATCACCTTGCAAATGCGCGTCTCGCCACGACCCTTGCGAAGCTTGAGTCGAGTCTGCGAAGCATGTGCGATGATGTTGCCGCCAATCGGCCGCATGGTGTCGCCGGCAAAAACGCCAGAGTCCGGGCTCGCAACCACCTGGTTGGTGATGACGACAGCCGCTCCATACTCGTTGGCCAATCGTTGCAGCTGGCGCATAAACTGCGCAAGGTTCTGCTGCCGCTCCGCAAGCTCGCCGCGACCCTGATAATCTGTACGAAAGAGCGCCGTTGCGCTGTCCACGATGATGAGAGCATACCTGCTCTCGGCCATCATGGCAGACGCCTGCGCGAGAAGCTGCATCTGGTGCTCGGAGTTCTGCGCGCGGGCCACTGCAACATTGTCGAGAACGTCCTCGACACTGAGTCCAAAGCGCTCAGCGATCTTGGTGAGGTTCTCACTTCGAAAGGTACCCTCTGTATCAATCACAATAGCCTTGCCCTCGCCGCCACCTTGTGACGTCGGGAGCTGGCACGTGACACAAAGCGTGTGGCACAGCTGCGTCTTACCGGTGCGGAACTCGCCATAAAGCTCGGTGATGGACCCGGTCTCGATGCCGCCGCCCAAGAGCTCATCCAAATCCTTGCTTCCCGTAGAGAGCATGATGGTGTCTTGACGCATCTTGAGATGCTCGGTGGCCGTGACAAAGCCCATGGGCAGCAACTTTTGCGCGGCCTGCTGGATTTTCGTCGCCTTGTTCTCGCTCACACCCTTGACCTCGCAGAGGTTGCGCAGCGTTGACCATGCCACGGATTCAACTGTATGAAAACCAGCTTCCTTGAGCTTCTTTACGTCCGTGGCGCTGATGCCATGGTGCTCGAGCGTCTCGATCAGCTGGGGGCCGGACTCGTCCTCCTCGGCCTCCATCTGGTTGCTCGAGTAATTCTCCTGCTCCTCGGCCTGCATGGTCGCCATTCTTGCTTGGAGATGCCCTCGGCGAAGCGCGAGCGCAGCGCGGCACGCGGCTCTACTTTACGCGGAGCTCGCGCTCCCTTCTGCGCGCGCAGTACTTTTCTGCCGCAAGGCGACTCGCCGCGGATCCGCGGCGGATGGATTTGCGAGGATGGTTTGGGCTGCTCTGCTCCGCTCTGCGCAGCTCGGCTGCGACGCTGGCGACGGCAAGGGCGCGCGCTCGCTACTTTTCGACAAAAACCTAGAGCAGCGGCGGGCGGGCGGGTGCACGGACAGGTGAGTGGTGCGCGCGCGAGAGAAGCGAAGGCCGGTCGGTGAATGCGGGTCTGCGCCGCCTCGGCGCTTGAAGCGAGAGAAAAAAACAGCGCCCGCTTCCACTGACCCGGTTTCACGGGGACACGCTCAGTGGCGCGGAGGGGAAACTTTTGAATTTCTTCACCCTCAGGCTTCAACCCAAGCGCAAATTCGCCGACACTCCTACCAGCCTTTCGACTCGGATATTTAACAAATTTTATATTATCCGTCACACAATGCTACTGGAAACTATACCAAAATGCATCAACTCGGAGAAATGTAGTGTAAATCGTGTGCTAATTTACAAGACCCTTGACAATTGTAGTTCAAATGACATTTGAAAGTCTATTCTTGTAAATATAGACTGCCGACTCTGGCTTAACCGTGACATTTTGAAAAATAGTACTGGTGGTGGTTAGGTTGCCGTTCTCTCGTTCTCTCGTCACCGCGTTGCGCTCAATTTGACGAAGCGCAACGAAAGTTGGTTCCTTGGGCGCTGTGATACAGCGAGAGTGACGCGCGACAGCGAGACATAGCATATCGTGGTAGTCAGTTATCAAGTTGTTAAAATGGAATGCATAGAATTAGGAATGAAGAGGACAAAAGTAAGTTTTGACAAGATGAAAAGCTCGAAGCAAGGTGTTTGTTTCGAGAGATCAGGAAAGGTTTCTGATCGGGAATCGAAGAAGATCGGTACGAGAGACACTGTAGAAGAGAGACAGATATTCAGTCTACAGACCAAGACAACAGTGAAAAACAACAGATGTTTCAACAGATTCTTTGTTTTGTTTTGATCAGCACGACACGCAAGTTCGTGGTATAGATTTCCTTCGTCTTCAACCGATCCACATAGACGTGGGAGGGCGCTGTGCGTAGGCATGGCCAATGCTAGATATAACGGATGGACTACTTGCAGTATGCGGACCACAGAACGACATAGTTTTGTTGAGAATGGCAAATTGATCCTGAGACAACTTGTCGTCTCTGTTCGATATACGTAGCCAAGGAAGGGCAAAGTCGTGAGCAAGGTTTGGATACAATGCATTTTACGGACCGGATCCGAATATCGCTTGATCAAGAGCAGAGGTAGAACGGTCCGCTTGGGCTTCATACTTGTCATGTCAGGAGACCTGCCGCGAGAAGTCACAATCTTTTCTGGAAAAGAGCAGTGCTAGCAAGGAGATCTAGAGATGTCTTTATCTATCCATCCAGACTTGATCTTATCGCGAATCTAATGATGGTATGTGTCTTTGCTTGCTATAGATGAAGACCGAGAACTTCCAAGCCGTTTCTGGATCTACACATCTGGGCCTATTTGTTTCGTGAAGCTAATGATGATATTTGCCTTTGATTGGTCACAGAATGGCCGAGAAGCCCTCTGTCAATCCATCCGGACTTGTACCTTTCGCGAAATCAGTGGTGGTCTGTTTCTTTCAAGACGCAGAGCGCACTGTGAGGGAGTTTTTGACTGCACACTCGGACATGATCTCGTCATGAAACCAATGATTGGTCTGCACCTTCACGTGCAAGGAATAATCAGCAGTACTGTCGACATTCCGCACTCTAGTTATCCCATGCTGCATTACACTGTTTTTCATTGTCAGCATGGAAAAGTAGAGACCGACAGCGACTGGTTGGTAATTATGGCATTTTTTCCAGGCTCCCTCTCGAAGAGAAGTGAATCTCATCACTTCGGTGTCGATTTCACCTCCCAGCAAGTGGTTAATAGAACGCATCATGCGGGCAAAAGGGCCAATAAGAACAAGACATTCTATTATCATTTGCATTTTACTTTTAATACGACAGCCTACGGTTTCTTTTCGTCTTCATCCTCGTAGGTGAAAGAAAGCTCCGTGCGAAGCGTCACATCGCGCTTGCGCACAGACCGGCGAAGCGCAGTTTCGAGAACTCGCGTGATGGCCTCGGAGCGAAAATTGGGGTCGTGCGGCAATGTGCGCTTTTTTCGAGGGTAAAAGCGATAGTCTGGAATCCCATAGTCCAAAAGATTTTCAAGACGAGACGTGTATACGTCGACGTAGCGTGTCATGAACGAGGAAAACAGAGAAGGAGAATGGGAGGCAGACACAAAGACAGAGCCAAAGTTAGGGTTCACGAGATCGTTCATGCTCTGGCGCAGTGCGATCCGTTCACGGTCGAGAATGTCCAAGTAGTGCGAGACGGACGTCGTGCTCTCGTCATGCGGCGGCGACCACTGAATACGGCGCATGAGCTCCTCGGTAAGTTGCATTTTCAGCGACAAGACCTCGTATTCTGGAGAGCGCTCGACCTGGATCTCGTGCTCGAGCTCTCGAATAATTGCCCCGGTCCACCACCCGTGGAAACGCGCAGGGGTGCGGAGATCCGCGAAAAGGTGGTCTCCGATATAAAGGACCCTGGAACCCTCCCACTGCGTCATGCGCATGAGATCATCCACGTTGCCTTTGCAGTAGGCCTTGCCCGGCTCGAGCTTGTTCACAGCCGACCAGTTCGTACGCCTACGGTTCAGGGGATCGTTCGATGAGGTCGAGTCGAGATCGATCTGACGAAAGGGATTACTTGATGTATAGAAAGCTGGCTTCTCGGCTTCGCAGGCAACCACGTGAAAGAGCTGCATCCAGTCGTCGCCGCAGAGAAAGCGCATGCCAGCGTCCACGTAGTCAAAGTTGGAATTGGATAAGACAAAGGTCTGAACACCAGACCCTTGAAGCTCCTCGAGCAAGGTGCGAAGCTTGGGTGTGGGCTTGAGGTAGGTGTCCATGTCTTCCATCACGTGGCGATGCATGAGGCCTGACCTGTGCACATAGGAAATAGATGAAGAGACATCCTGGAAAACAGCGGCGGGCGAGAACTCAATGTTCTTGCTGAAAAAGTAGTCTGTCACGTCCGAGAGCAAACAGGCCTCAGCAAGACTAAAGAGATCAAAGATTCCTCGGAGCGAGTCTGTCTTGGCGCTGCGGCGCATGTGCAAGCGGCCCCCGAGTGCCTCGAGAGCGCCGGCCTTGTCGAGCCGCTGCCGGCCACGAAATACGCACGTGAGATCGACCCGGAAGCTGGGGTCCATTTTGTACAAGAGGCCGCGCTCCGTGTCAAAGGTGAGGCCTCGGATTGCAAAGCTGCTGTCGTACTCGAGATGGTCGCGCAGCTCCTCGGGATATCGCTTGTGTTTGACCAAATGATCGCGTGCTTTACTAAAAATGAGCTCTTGGAGAGCATTCTTGTACGAGACAAGAGTAAAGTCGTAATCAAAGCCGATGGCTTGGATTTCGTCCATGTGGATTTCGCTGTTTGCAAAGATCTCTCGGGGTGAAAAGCTCTCGTCGTACATGGATGATGGTTCGCCAGGCTGCCGCGGGGGCCCCGAGGCGTCGAGCGCTCGGCGAAAGTCCGCGTCTTTAAGTCCGCTGTACATGTTCATGAGCGTCTCCGCCGTCACGCCGCCCCCGGCGCTGGCGCTCTGCACGCCGGAGCGCACGAGTCTTCGCCAGAGGCCCGAGGTCAAGGTCATGGTTGTTTTGCCCCCAAAGCCTCGAATTCTCCTTTGGCCAGCTCCTTCGATATCTGCGTCTGTCACGGGCAGGGCCGAGCGGCCCGCCAGCTGCGCGCAGACCGCGTCCCGCTCGCGCACGCAGCGTGCTTGCCTCGCTCTGCCTGGCAGTGGTTTGCTTTCCTTCCCTTCCTCTTGGTGTGCCGTCATCGCGCACGGGCCTACGGCGCGCTCGCCCGCCACTGCACGCAAAGGTGTGCGAGTGTGTGCGTGTGTGCTCAACGAGAACTTCGCGGGGGTGGGGAGGGACGTACGCAGGCTGTCTTCACTGGCGTCGCGACGGTTTCGTTGGCCTGGTGTTCTACGCGTGTTAGCGTGCGTGCATCGTGTCGTTCATCGAAGATGGAGGTCCGGTACGAGCCGAGAGCGGATTTTTTTGGATGGAGAATGGTGATGTGCGAGAGAGAGGTGGCGGGCGACGAGACGCGCCGAGATCCGATCGATCGATCGCTTCGACCGCTTCGACTCACATCAGTGCCGGGGCACCGTTCGAATCCTGTGTCGAGAATCAGACGTTTGCGTCCAGACGGTCGCGCGGCAGCATTGAGGGGTAGAGTCGAGGTCTGATCTGGGCGCGAGGCGAGGCGAGGCGAGGCGAGACGAAACCTCCCTCCCGTTCGCCCGCTCGTGAGCCTGCCTGCTTGGTCTCCTCAGGGTCGCTGGCCGCATGACCGGATCGAAGTGCGGTGCGGCCTATCTCGTTTCCTCTCCTTCCTTCCCCACTGCTGTTTCGCGCCGTGCTCGAAAATAAGCGAACAAGCTAGTAAGCAAGCTAACGCGAGCAGCCTGGCGAAGAAACCCTCGAATTCATTCGTTCGAGAAACGACTTCCTGCCGGCCGCCTCCATTGGCCAATCAATCATCAAAGTTGTTGCCGATTTTCGACGGCCACAACCTCGCTCGCTCGCTCACTCGCTCGCAGCGCGAGCTCGAGCGACTTGGCTCGGGCGCGAGGCCGCTCGCCGGCATCTGCTGCGCTCGCGTCGCTGGCAGTAGCCGCGGGTCTCGCGTGCTCAGCCTACGACTCTCGAGCGGAGCGAGGCCTCGCCAAACCTGCATTCTGCGCATCGTTTCACTCGAGCTCGGCTCGCGAGCAGCAAAACGCAGCGGACCTCGACTGCCGCTAGCGAGCTGGCGTGGGGCGGCAGCAGGCGCAGGTGCAGCGCAGCGCAGCTGCAGCCCAGACCAGATCAGACCGGAGACGCGAGCCTGAGCACGAGCGCGAGCGCGAGCGCGAGAGCGAGAGCAGCACACACCCAACCTACCCTGCGCGTCGCGACTTGCTTGGCGCACGCGCCCGAGTCCATCTTGGCCATCTCGCGACGCCTGCGCACGGGCGCGCGGGCGCGTGCTCGGCGCTGAAGGGCTCGCCGCCGACGCTCGCTGTGCCGATCGGGCCTGCGTTCGAGGCGGGCGGGCGGCTGCCACGCTCGCGTCGCTGGCGAGGGTCGCGCGCTTCGTCGCGCTCTCGGGCGAACGAACGAACCAGGTGAGGCGCTCTCAACCGAGGGCCTAAAAAAGCGAACCAACCCAAGAAAGACAGCCAGGCAGGCAGGCAGTCAGTCACGCGGTCGGACGCCGTGAAGGTCCGCCCAGCACGCGCTGCGCGTGGCAGCCAAGAGACCCAGGCTGCGCTGCCGACTCGAGGCGCCTGTAGTTCTTTCTTGCGGCGCACGTCCGCTGCTCTTGTGCGGCAGCAGCAGCGGCAGCGCGAGCCGAGACTCCGACGTCTTGGGGACCTCGTGCCCTCGCCCGGAGAGAGCGAAGTCGAGCTGCTCGAGAGCAACGGCAAGCTCGTGAACCTGCTGCTAGATCTTCGGGAGCTCCATCGTCAGGGGTGAAGTTGGGATACGAAAGAGGGGAGAAGGAGAGGGGAGGGGGGGGGGGCAGTGTCAGCTCGTACGAGGCGAGTGAGGCAAGCGGCCCTTCTATTCCTCGTTCTCTCATTCTCACCCTTTCTCCATCTATTCATCTCACCCATTCCAAGTTCGCCTTGGCTGCTTCTGGGTGGGTGGTCCACGTATCTGCGAACCCCACGCACGAGCTTGCATCTGGGTTGTTTGTTCTCCATTCACGATTGATCTGCTCTTTCGTTGCTTTGTAGTAGCAGCAGCACGAGTAGGAGCAGCAGCAGTAACAGATCGGAAACGAGCAAGGGAGAATTGTTAATATGGGGGTCAGCTGCAGCAAGCCACTCGCGGCAGCCACGGGCACAGCCCGCATTGAAAGCCAGGCCATGTTCTGGTCCTCACCAATGGTAGCCTCGTGGCTCAACCTCATTGGACTTGCAGAGTACGTTCCGAGGTTTCTCGAGAACGGTGTCGATGGGCCGACCCTGATTGATTTGCGACGAGACCAATTCGAACGCTGCCTTGGCATCAACAACCCGCTTCACGAAGTGTCGCTGCGGCTTGCTCTCATTGATCTCAAGTACAAACTCATTGACTACACACAATGGGAGTGGAACTGCACGGGTGTGATGCAGTGGCTGGCAAATCGTGGTCTTGAGCAGCTCATTGGAAGATTTCAGAGCGCGGCCGTGCACGGGAGCGTCTTGTTCCGGCTCACCAAGGCCGAGTTCGCATCACGATTGCATGTTGGAGAGCTCGGTGAGTCCGAACTCGTCCTCGAAAGCCTGTGGCACTCTGTGGAGCGCGCGCGCAAGATTGGATATTATCTGGAGCAGGGCAACTTTCTCGACTGGGGTCCCCCGGAAATCCGCGGCTGGCTCGAAACCATCAATCTTGGTCATCTTCACGAGCATTTTCGCGAGCACGCCGTCAACGGCACACTCCTTCCACATCTCGATCACCAAACGCTGCGACGCGTCATGAAACTCACCGAGATTCAAACCATGGTACTGGTCAAGGCCATTCGCAGGCTCTTGCGCGGCGAGATCCTTCAGGGTGGGGCAGCTCATGCGCACTCGCCAGGCCGAGGGGAGCCGGCTTCGCCCCTGTGCTCTGCTGTCTCGTGCGATTCAGAGCTAAGTCCCGATTCTTCTTCTGGGTCAGTAACTGACTCTGGCCGTCGACGCTCAAGTCACTCGCGTTCACGAAAAGGATCGAGGTCAAGGCGACACAGGACCAAGGAAAACCGAGAGACGACCATTGTCTCTTCGCACCACCATCACCATCAACGCTCTGTTTCTTTTACGCCGAATTTCGACGAGAATGATCTCGCTATTCAGATCTGACCACCACGCTCACATACACACACTTTTTTGTATTCATCAAATCCAGTTGTTTTTGCGCATTTTTGCCAACTTTTTATCGCTTCTTTCGTATCTTTTGTTCCTTTTCCCTAGTAATTTCCTTTGGGAATCACACGTTGTCTTCGCGAGGTGGTGCCAAACTAAGATTCTTGTTGCTGGATTATCTGCCTCGATGTTGATGTCTGCTGATCAGATGGCCAAAAGAGCCGCATACTCGCGTGCCGACACGTTGCATGACAAGTTTCGGGAGCGGAGACAGCTAAGCGAGCTAATCTATGATTCGTTCGCTCAGTCAAGTGGGCCAAAAGCGCCTTCTAGCTTCTTCTGCTCCTACGGACATTCGATGCTGACTATGCTAATGCGCATGGCTCAGACGGACAGACGAGCCCACGACTGGACTGCCGACAAGTGACAAGTGACAAGACAAGTTGCAGGAGCGAAGACAGCTAAATGAGCAAATTCATGATCCGCCAGCTTAGGCCAAACGACCAAAAGAGTCTTCCAGCTTCTTGCTTTGGCAAGAGTTCGGACTTCGGTCTTGTCTATCTCACTGCTGTAACCCACTAATCATATCCATCTTGGCCACTCGGCCAAATGGCATGAGAATGGCATGAGTTGGCAGGAATTTCCTTGGCACTCTGGCCTGTACCATGATGATAAGCATGCTGGACCGCTGCACACGAGCGCGCGCAAAAAGAAGCAAAGGTCTCTTTGCAATCATGACGAGACGCACGATTCTGCTGCGCGGACCTCTGCTCTTGAGTAATGATAGACAGCCGAAGGCAGCTCACAACCTGACTGTTCCGACCGAACCCGAAAACACTCTCGCCTTGCTGCCCTCGTTTTACAATGGACACCCCGAGTCCCCCCGGTGGTTCTCATTGATGGCGCAATACGAGCCTGACAAGCGGCGAGCGATCAGCCAGTGGGAGGGCCTGCCGCAGCGAGGCGGATCGTCTCACAGAGCCTCCGCTAACACATCAAAGCCAGAAGCGTGCTCGCTAATCGCTCTTTCAAGGATGATGGACGCCCATTTGACGCAGGAGAGAAAGAACGGCCAAGCCGAGGCTGCCTTCCTACTACTGCGCGCAAACCCTTGATTCCCCACTTCAGCCACCTTTGTAGCCCTGCTGGGCAATGATGCCTTGCGCAATCGATTTAGACCGACACCGCCAACCCCGACAGGCGTTGCAATCGAACGAAATCTCTCCCCCAGCTGGACAGCATCCGGCAGACCGCCTCTGTCGTGGCTGAGGCCGTCCTGTCTGTCAGCTTGTTGCGCGTGGCGAAGCGCTCGCTCACGCTACTTCGAGCGGTCGCTACCACGAATGCGATTGGAAAACCGTGATAGCTATGTTAGTCCGTAGGCTGTCACGACCCGCGCGAGACATGGACGTTCGCTCAACCTTTGCTCCTTGCTATCGCCCTTGCCCTTGCAAGCCGCCGAGCCCGTCAATTGGGGTCGCGTGCCTGAGCATGCGTGGCTTTGCGTAGCATGTGCAGACTGGCCACGCCGACCTAGCACACTAGCGTCCGCGCTTTGTCAAGGATGTTCAAGAGAGGAATGTCTACCCTTGCCGTCCCGGGTCTTCGATTTGCTGGCCAGCGGACGGCTCAAGCGAATGGCGTCAGCGCACGCTGCAAATGGCCTGGGCAGAGGCCATCCACGAGAACGACATGGTCAGCGCGCATGACAGCCCTTCCAAACAGGCGGAGAGGGCGGACTTCATTCTGGCTGGCTAGGCCTGGCCAGGCGGGCGGCTCACGGGAGAGTCCACGTTGCCTGGCGCCAGAAATCTCTGCACAGCACACGTCTTTATCGACACTCACACGCCCACCTACTACACCGACCTACCTCAACCATGCGTTGACGGCCCGAGCCATTCGCTACCTTTGATGTGGCCAGTGCGGCGCACGGCCTGGCCTCGCCCCGCCTCGCCGGTGTCCGTGCTCAGCTCAACCTTGCAAAGAGGAGAAAAGATGCCGGACTATAGTGCGCGCTCGCGCGCGCGATCTTGACGGTGGCCCGAGAGAGAGATGCCGCGTTGTCGAGGATGCGTTGGTCTCGCCGCCACGGCGCGGCAGTCGAGCAGGACCGCGCTCGGTCGAACAGGACTGCTCGGGACGCGGTGACCATGTTACAACGACGAAAGACGTCGACGCCGCCACTGGTGGGACTCACTATCACTGGAAGGCTTTTGATGCCACGCGCCAAGCAACGAGATTCACATCTACAGCAGAGCCAGTTCATTTGCGTGCCGCTATGGCGAAGTGCCAGGTCGGCTATTTGGCCGGGGCCTGACCCTCTGGGGCAACTTACATTTTATGGCGCGGGTTGTTGCACTTGACTACGATCGTAGTCGTAGTCATGCCGGCAACATGGCTGGTGCAACGAAGGTGTGTGTGGCTATCTGACTGTTGGCACAGATATAACTTTGTCGCGAGCGCGGCCTCGACGGCAAGCTTGCAGGCTACCCTGTCTCGCTCCGGGTACTCGACAACGACCGGTGGGCCAGTGCGGACCTGACCTTGGCCGGGGAGAATTGGGCGAGCGGCCCTCCTCGCGCTCGTGAAAGAACCCACGATAGCAGGCAACCAGTAGATGAAACGCGTTGCGTGGCGCCGCAAACAGGTTCGGCGAGAGCGAGCGCGTCTCGGGTCATGGCTGCGCAGAAAACCAAGTGTTTGTCGATCGTGATGCATGTCCGGCATCATGGCCTGGACGGTCTCTTGGGCCAAACGAGATCGACCCACCGTCCGCGCTCTGTCAACCCACAGTCAGTCAGTCACCAGCGTTGTTTACGAGGACGGTCGATACAGCGGCAGCGCGTTGGCCATGGTGAAGCAGCCGTGACCAACTCGGCGCGGGCTCCGCGACAGCGAGGGGCGCACGGGAAGCACGGGCGCCCCCTTCCTCGCCCGGCCTGGGCTTGGGAACCCGGGAAGCCCATATTACTTGCCATACCGCAGTGTCCAGTGTGATGGCGCGATGCAGTGATGAGCCGGCTGCATGGATGGGTTGAGCGCCTATTCTCTGGTCCTGGTTGTCTTCTCGAGTAACTCGGTGCTGCTGATAGCAGCAAGGTGTAATTTGGTCCACAGGCGCGGGAGGATTTTATCGACAAGACACGGGACGGCAGTCCGGAAGATCAGATTTCATGCTCGCAATTGAGGAAACTTCCGATAGGAGATCCTTGAGGCGATGTGAACTACCAAGCGAGGCTGCTTGGCGCACGCAGGATGCCAGTATGTTTGAACATGGCAGCGATGGACAGAGGAGGGGGCGGGGGCTTGGTTGGTTGATCTTATTGAGAGAAGCTTGATACACAGATGACGAGACGAAAGAGGAGACAAATAAACCAGTCTATGCATCCTAGGTTGTATGTACATCCGGCAAAGTCAGAAAGATCCACGGCGCAGACACCTCTTTTTTCTTTTCTTCTTCTTTGACAGAGATGTGATAATGCAGTATACAAGACCATTTTGGATCTCTACATTGAGAGAAAGAAGGGAACCCAAAGCCGAAGAACGGTCGTGTTTGCCTCGTTGAAGCGGCGTGTTTGGCCTTTCGTCGTCTTGCTTTGGTTTCTTTGCAGCCAGTTTGACCTCTTTTCACGAGTTGTGTCAGGATCGAAGCCGAAGAGCAAATATGCAGAGCAAAGCCATGACGCTACCTACGCGACAAGTCAGTCCTATGAAGCAGACAACGCGCAGGGTAGCGCCCCTGCCCCCGCGACGCCGCACAGGCGAGTTCAAGTCTTGCTCCGGCGACGCAGGCTGTTTTCCGCTGCGTCTCGTGGCGAGGTCGTCATCCCCACGGAAAGAGGAGCAAAAACCTGATGGGCCTCTTGCGCGGCGTCGCCGTAGCAGCTAGCCACGACACCCACCGGGAGGGCGCGCCCTCAACGGGCGCCCGCGGACCTCCGTCCCGACGGCGCGCGGGCGCAGCTGCCGCGTGCATGCACGACGCGGCTCGGGGTCTGTCGATGAACATGCACGGGGTGGATGGACCAAGGAATGAAGGAAGGTAGTTTTACTGTTAGAAAAAGGCCTAGGTTCAATCACCGCCAGCGGATCACCGTGGCCGCCGCAAACCAATGATCATTCCACTACTGCTACTGATCATGGCAGAGGTTGATGGATGCACCGCAATTTCACAAACAGAAGTTGGCAAACAATGGCAGAGTTTTATATCCATTCCCGAGACGCAGGTCCAGGTCGGCCACAGACCAGAATACAGAGCAGCTCACCGCACGGTCCTGTGGTTTATCCTATTCTTTCATCTCCCGCTTCGAGGAGTGGGTGAGTCTCGGGTACGGCGCTCGCAGTCACAGGTTTGTTGTCGCGCTGGCCGCTGCCTTCCTCGCAAGCAACTGTCTGCAGCTGCGACTGGCCGCCGGTGTCTTTTTTCGAGTACTAGCAGGTTTCGCGCTCCCTTCTTTCTTTTTCCTTTCCTCTCCATTCCTTTTCTTTGTATACGCCGCTCGGTCGCTCGTCGCGAAGAATCAAGGCGATGTTGCACGCAGAAGTGGCCGTCGTGGCGCAATCAGTCTCGCTGTCTCGATCCCGGAAAGGCGCGGACGATTTCGCTCGGCAGGCGGCGCGATCTCCGGCGCTGGGGGTCGCATGGCCTTGCACGGCCTTGCGTCGCGAGGCGAGTCGCCTCGGCCGCATTGGCTTTGACGAAAACCGAAAGCAAAAGCAAGCGCAGCGCGACCAGCGTGCCCTCTGACCCACAGTCGGTCACGGCTCGCTCGCGCCTTGCCTGCTGTGGCCCGCAGCCTCCCACATCGAGGTCTTGACGCTCCAAATGGACCCGCAGCCTCCCACACTCTGGAGTCTGCTTGTTTGGCTTGCAGTCCGTTAGGCTGGCAAGGGCTGCACCAATCAATGGCTCGCCGAGCCGTCCTCACCTCAAGCGGACGCCCGGCCAGCCCGCTGGCACTGACTTCGCGCTCCAGCTGTCATCCGTTCTCTTGGTCCTTCGCTCTGTCGTCCGGCCGCTGTCGGCGCTCCTCGCGCGAGTGTCCTGGGCGGCCATCGCGGTCGCCTTTCCGCTTTCGCGGCCTCATCGACTACTGACTCACCTGCTGGCTGCACTGCGGGCCGCCGCCTTCGCTTTCCCCACCCCGCTTGCTTTGCCTGCTCCTTCTGCGGTCGCTAGGGCTGCTGCAGCTGCCATGGCTGCTGTCCGGGCCGAGGCAGCACGCACGCACGCAGGCCGTCCGTCGCCGACTGCGCGAAGCGACGCACGGCAGTCCTGAGCATGGATGGGCTCGTGTCAGCCAAGCAAGCAAGCAAGCAAGCAAGCAGGCAAGTAAGCAAGCAAGCAAGCAAGCAAGCAAGCAAGCTCGCTGCTGCTACGGTTCTTGCCACTGGGCGGGCCCGGCAGCTTCTAAAGTAGTACGTACACGCGCTCTTCCACTTGATTCCCGGTCTCCTGGAGGCCGGATAAAAAAACAAATGAAAACGAAGAAGAAAAAAAGTTTTATTCTGAAAAAGGAAATGACTGTCCATTCATGTTGCGCCATCCGCCGTCGCATGCAGTCACGGTCGCCCACGTCGCGTCCTGGCCGGGCAGGCTGCCTGGAGACGAAAGATGGAGCGTGGGCGGCCAGGCTGCCTCGCAGGGGGCGTCGGGAGGGACGCTGCAGGCGTGTCCTTCTCGCGTCTGTTCGGGGGTGGGGGCAGCCAACCTGCAAAGCAAACTTGTGCTCGCGGCAGCGGCTCGAGGCGAGAGAAATAGAAAAAAAATAAATGAAAGGAGAGGAGCCGCCCGTGCCGCCTCGCCTCGAGAGGCCGCATAGGTTTCTGTCGAAGCACCGCGGCGTTGTGCACGCCGCGAAGACACCTCGGGCGAGAGATGCTCTCGCGCTGGGGCGCCCGGCTAGCATGTTGTTGCTGGCTTGCTGTTCGCGGTCGATGCAGTCGGGCCAGACGCCTGCGCATCGTCTCGGCGAAGAATATCCGGCCCCCCGTGCCATAGCCAACGCTACTGTTTCTCCTGTCCGGCCAGAGGCGAGGGATGGGGAAATTGCTCACTTGCACATCTTTCGCGTCGATCACCTGCCTGCATCTGCAGCCACCATGCGCTCGCCTCGTCTCGCAGCTTGCAGGTCGCTTAGGATGGGAACGAGCGTGCTGTGCTCGTGGGTCCGCAAACAAGCACGTCAACCGAAAGCTCGCTCCTCGCGCGCAAACGCGGGGCGGCCGGCCGCACCTGTAGTCACGGTCGGCAGCGGCACAAGTAGCACGGCCCCACAACACCTTCTTCTGTAGGCTTCTCTCCTCCCGCAGCTTCGGCGACGTAGGGGGTCCCCAGCGCCGACGCACGCCACAGTCGCGCAGGGCATTTTGCGCTCGATTGGGAGCCACGCTTTCCTTTCTCCCTGGCTTGCGCCGCTTCAGCTCGACTTGCGCGTGGATGTGTTCTTGCCGATTGGCTGCGTCGTTGCGCTCATTCGATGCTTTGATTGCTTGGTCGATTGATTGGCTGGCTGGCCCGCTCATACCGCTAGTTAGAAAGGTAGGTCCAACTGTCTTTCGAAGCAGCGCTGGGACAGGACGGCGGGTTCGAGGGCGGTGAGCATGGACGTAAACGCTGCGGCCGGCTTTCGAGTCGGGCAAGCGTTTGCCAGAATGCGCAGGACAGATTGCGCAGGACAGACCAAGAGACTCGGGACAGAAGCGAAGAAAGAACATAAAGGTAAAGAGGGAAAGGACCAGCTGCAGCGAGGAGACGATGCGCACTGGCGGCAGTGCGCGACGGGGTCGGCCGCGCAGACGCACCAATTTTGTCTCTGTGCTCCACAGATCCGGGCGAACGCTTCGAAGGCGCTGTCGGAGGTACGCAAGCCGCGTAGAAGCGTAGCGGGGGACAGAGTGTACAGAAATGGATAAATGGGACGGGGGAGGGGGCCACAGCTGTCCGTCCGTCGAATCGCGCGAGAAGGGAGGAACTTCTAGTTTTTTTTTTTTGTAGGGACCACAGTTTCGCTTTTGAAGGTGTTCTACAAACTGTGGCTCAGTTCCATCAGAAATTTTATTTCACTAGAGCTGTGGTGCCGCCTCACGCACACTGCACACCAGCGGCAAGCAGCAAACGACCTACATCGCAGCCAGGGCCGGGGTAAGGAAGGTAAGCAGAGAAAATGAAAGAATTCCAAACCTCGCGCGCCGCGCCGTGGCGCAACCCCCGCAATGATCCCAAGTTCTCGGGCCGTGCCGTCCACGGCCGCCGGCGCGCAAGCGTCAGAGTTGGAGACCTGCAATCTGCAGCGGCACGGCCATCATATGCCTTGCCGTTGTACGTGGCACCTCCAAGCCGTCGATTCAGCGGTGAGCGAACGACCGGTCGCCGGGCGCGGCCAAGAAAAGACCGCACGCTCGCACGCACACGCGCACCCACGGGTGTACACACGCGCACACGCGCACACTCACACATACGCGCTCACGCGGCCGAGCCAGGGCCCGCGTGCAAGAGTCTCTCGCGCTCGCATCGCGCCCCGCGGAGGCTGCGAGGGAAAAGCCAGCTGCACGGGGCTGCAGCGCCCGTGTAAGTTGAGCTGTCTCGCCTCGCTGACTTTCGAGGGGCCAAGTCGCGCTCGACCGCACATGGGAAGAAGAGCTGCGCTGCCGTGCTAACTACCAACTACAGCCACCGCCACCGGCCGCGCGACTTACGGTCAGCCACCATGGCGAGCCAGAGGGCGCGGCGATTCGCCGTTCAAGGCGCTGGGCTCGGCTTGGGCGATCTATATCGATGGGCTTTTCTTGGTTGGTTGGTTGTTTGGTTGGGCTCGGGCTCGGTCGGATCGGCTGCCGAGCGATGTTTGCGCTGGCATGTCCTGGGTGAGTTGGTAGCTGTTTGAGGCATTGTTCCTTCGTTTGCAGCTGCAGGCTGGAGCGGAGCTTATCCTTGGACAGCCTCCGTTCTACTCGGAGATCGAATTACGCGTCAAGACTCCTGCTTCTGCACAAAACCAAGTCTGGACGAAGCCGTAGCCGTTCGTTCGCTTCCGTTCCCGCGTGCGTGAGCTTGGGGGCCCGCTGGCTTGAGCCCCGCGGCACGGCTTGCTTCGCTTTTTGACTTGTGCATTGTAGGCGTATACGAAAGTGGCCAGAGCTCGCTCGTCCGCACTGTCGAACGAAAGGAGGCAGGGAATTGACAAGCGAGGCGGGCTGGGCGAGACGACTTTGCTCCAACTCATGGACTTTGTCGACTAACAGACAAACAGACAGGTGGAGTCGATCGATCGAGCGCTCTGGACGCCTGGTCGGTCGTGCGCGAGCGGCGAGCGACGTTGAAACGTGCGCTGCCTGCAAGGAAGGCAACTGCTTGCTCGCCAATTCATGGCTTGGCTGTGGCCGCCAATTCATTCAAATATCTTGGGATCGACACTCCACTCCCTTGCCTGGTCCTGGTTCGCTGCCTGTCGCCCGGCGATTCATGGCTGGAAGGATCTCTGGACATGCTCCGACCGCTCTCATGGGATCTGCTTCGAACGCCGCAGCCGTAGCCGCCGTGGTCGCAGCCGCAGAGAGACGCCGCCCGAACGCCCTTGCTACCTGCACCCGCGGGCGGCCAGTCACTCTGAGTTCTCACTCGCTCACTCTGACCATGGTGACTGGCCGGCCGCTCACGCGGTCGGGCGCGCCGCGCTCGCTCGCTCTCCTTCTTCTCCCCGCCCCCCGCCCACACTCTCTCGCGCACGCAGCACCCACCGCTCACGCACTATCTCTGCAAGCCAGTCAGCTGAGGTCAGTGGAAGGCGGCTGTGGTGTGGGGAGATGCAGAGCGTGCTGTGCGGGCTGCGGATATACGGTCGCCATTGTCACTGTGGGATGAGGTAGGCGCGAGGTTCCAGGTCGACGAGAAGTGCACTGTCTTTCGAGGTCTCCACACCGTTGCTCTCTCTCTGCTGCAGCTGGCTGCTGCCTGCGTACGAAACCAACGAGATTTCGACGGCGTAGCAGCAGCAGCAGCAGCAGCAGCAGCAGCAGCAGCAGCAGCAACAGCAGCCAGAACAGCCGTCCGCCGTTCCGTGTTGCGCAGCCGCAGCGGCCCGCTCCGACCCTAAAGGCGCATCGCAAAGCAACGCGCAGTTGCCGCGGCACCTTGCTGTCGTTTCGTGTTTCTGAGGCCGCAGGCCGCTCACTGGCAGCTTGGCCGCACCGTGCCGCAGCCGTGCGCCGCCTCCGGGTTCAAGATGCTGGCGGAGATGTACATCAAAATGCACTTGATTGTCTATGAACGGGCCAGTTTTTTGCACGAGGCGAGCGAAGCGAACGGAGGCCAGGTGAGGCGGAGCGGTGCGACGAAGCGGCAAGCCGGGGCGAGCGAGGTAGCTCGAGCGGAATGGGGCTCGCGGGGTTGTGAGGCTTGCGAACCTCGGCTCGGCTCGGCTCGACTCGTCAAGACCACAAAAAACCCTCGGTGCCAGCGGTGGCAGTTGAAAGAAGGAATCAAGGGAAGAAACAGGAATCTCGCACGGAGCCGAAGAAGGGTGTAAACGTCACCGCTTGGGCGGATTGGAACGGAGCCCGAGACAGACAAATCGCCGCTTCAGCAAGGAAGAGAGAGATAGTCGAGGCTTTGTGGTGCGTATGCAACGACATGGTTTCTATTTCCAGTGCAAGAGAAAAAGAAAGAATGTAAGACTTTTACCACAATGCCTTGACTGTGAGACCATCAATTCGTGAGGCACTGCGGAAAGAAGTTCTCTCGCTGCGTGCGACGGCGCACGCAGGGAAACGCCGGACGTGTCAGCAGCGCAGGCTTCAGACAACGTATTCTCAGCATGGAGACTGCCTCCCGAAAATGCAAGGTTAGCACAGCACGATTCGATTGTACCATCCATGTTCCGCAACTTTTGTTGCTTCTTCGAGTTCAAGATCCTGAGCTCTGCAGCACAGTGACCACTGGCGGCAACAAAGGCCTGCGTCCATATGTTTCTTCCCGACGCGGAAGCAATAGCGAACGTGCTGTTCGCCTTCCGCTCGCCTTGCGTCCACCGATCCATAGAACAATCCCGTTGTTCGAATACGCCCGATCCTCGGCCGAGAATGGCGCACGTCGCGAGCCCGGTCCGGCGCGTGGCTCCGGAGCGGCTGCGGTCGGTTGGTCCTGCGTCTGCCCGCAGGCTGCAAGAAAAGGCGACGACGGTGACGGCGCATTTTCCGCGGCAGCGAGGTGGAAGCGCGGAGCAAAGGGTGGATGGACGAGAGGCGCGCCCGCTGCGGTCCAGGGGCTGATTCTCCGCGGCGACTTTCGCGCTGGCGGGCTTGCGGCGCGCGCCCCAACACCTGCCGCCAGTAGAGGCCCGCACAGGCCGGCGAGGCTGTCGCTGCCGGTGCGGGAGTGCTGGTGCTCTGTGGCGTTGAATGGATGGATGGAGCCTAGCATGGCTTGGGTATGGCATGAAATGCATTATTAGTTCGAGCGGCCCCACAGCCAGTCAGTCAGCTGGGTGCTTGCTGTCATTCGGCCTGTTTGAGGCAGCCTGAAAGTATGATCATAGGTAAAGGTAGGTATAAAAACGCAGCAGCCAGAATGTTTTGACGTGCTATTTTTCGGGCGAAGCAAGCCTATACCAACCGTCTGCACGTGCATGCCTGCCATGTACCGGCCTTCTTCTGTTTCTTTCTTCTTCTGTTTCTTTTTTCTTCTTATTAGGCCCATTCTGTTTCTTTCATCGTCGTCATTCGTTCCTCCTTCTTCTCGTGGTGTTTACCAGTTGCGTAGCCCAGATGATCTTAGCCACTATGTCTGGCTGATGCACATCAAGTTTGTCCCCTCTGATACTTTTGGCCAGCCAGCTTCCGTGGCCGTTGCCTCTGTGCCTCCTCCCTCGAAAGGGAGCCTGGAGTGATCAAACCTGGGCGGACGGACCACCTTGTCAAAAGTCGTCTTCGATCGTGGGCGGGAACCGCAAATCGTGGCGTGGGTGCGTCCGTCAGGCCGATCCAGCGAGGGATGACTGACTAGGCATTGACGCCAGGCAGCTAAGCTGGCTGCTGCTGAGTTAATGTTAATTTTTCGATCGTAGGCTGTGTCTGTCGTTGCAGGATCATCTCTCTCGCTCCGGAGTCATCGTCTGAATTAAAGTCGCCGCTGTCCATGGCTGGCTGACTGGCTGGCTGACTGGCACTGCCTGGCTACCAAGGGTTTCCTGCAAGTTTTGATCGTGTCGCTGTCGCTTGCGTGGTCGCTAGCTTGCTTACTAGCTCGCTTGCTTGCCTGCTAAAGAGGAGTGGGTGCACATGCAGTATGGCTGCGGGGAAGCGGGTAGTGTGGAGGGTGTGCGCCGCCAGCAGGCGTGTCTATGGCAAACCCTACCGGCTACTACCCCACCACTCGACTTGGGCCCGGGCCACGGCCGCATCGAGTTTGCGCGGACCCACCCAGCTTCTAATAGCAGCAGCTCGAGTCGCTTCTCGTCGTTCCTCCTTCATTCGCTCGCTAAAGCTGGGCGGACGCTCCAGCCAGAAGAAACGGGCTCCCCAAGCCATCCTCCACGCCGCGCCCGATGCGACGGCCGAGCATCGCATGCATGCACCGTATCCATGAATGCACCCAGGCCTCCGCCAACTTGCTTGCCTTTGCTTCTCCTCTGCTCCTCTGAGGCGAGCCTGAAGACCCCCGATGGTCCGGTCGTGGCCTTGGTGGCTGGTTGGCTCGACGCCGTGCGGACCGGACCGGCGGAAGAAACCTCCGCCTGGCCGCTCACCCGTGGCCGCTCGCCCGCGCAAGGCCAGTGGCCATGAATGGGTGGGTGCGCCGGACTCGGACACGGGTCGCAGTCGCTGGCTTTCCTCGCAAGGCGCCGTCGCAGGGGAAGCCGCTGCTCCTGCCTTGTCGCTTCCCGGGCTGGGCAGAGCAGAGTCCGGGACACGCGTGCCAGCCTGCCCTGGACGCCAAATTTCCTCGGTCGAGGACAGTTTTGGAGGATGGACGCGTACAGCCAGCAGGTGGTCGATAAAACGCAGCAGAATCCAGGAGCGAACGTATCGATTGATCGATCGATCGATCGATCGATTGAACGAACGACGCGCGCTCCTCCTTCCTTCTCCCCCTCCCTCCCTACCAACCCGACACGCTACGCGCCTTCCTGCAGCCCCCCCTCCCCCTCCTCCTCACCCCACACCCGAGTGAAAGATAAGCGCCCAGTCACGCAGCTAACGCCGCAGCTGCGAACGGTCGCGCGCTTCGCGACGTAGGAGCTCTGCTTTGCGAATTTTGCTCAAAGCGCGCGGAGCAGCCCCGCAAAACTCCGTCGTGCATCCCGAGAGGGCCGGGACGAGGGAAAGTCGCCGCTTGCCAAGAGCCCATTGCTGCCGGCGCGCCCAGGCGATGGTTGTATTTCAGTCGTATCGGCAGCTGGCTGGGCAGCCGCCCGCGAAACAGCCTCGCGCGTCCATAGCAATGGACGCTCCCACTCTCTGGAAGCTGCTGGCAAGGGCGGCCGGAGTTGACTCGTTACTTGACCCTGGAGACCGGGCTGGTCGCTAGTCCTTCCCGCACCCCCGTCACAACTAACTAACCAAACTACCGCCGCACTTCCCCCAGCGCGCCCTTGCTTCCTCGCCAGGGGTCAACGAGCGATCGACGGCTTTGCATCGATCGATCGATCGTGGCCGATTTCCGCTCTGCGCTGGCCGGTGGCGGCGCGTCGCGAGCGACTCGCGGGCGTGGCCAGGCCTCGCGCGCGGCAGCGGCCTTTCCGGGAGCGCGAGGGAGGGAGGAAGCGAGCGAGCGAGCGAGCGAGGGAGGGAGGCATCAGAGGGAGGGTGCACGGGCCACAGAGCGCGCGCGTGAGGAATTGCGAGGCGAGTGGGGAGGGCGCGTGAGTGCGCGGCCGGCCGGCGAGTGCGCGAGTGAGTGACTGCGGGTTATTTTTTCAGTGAGTGGGGGAGTGGGTGAGTGCGAGAGTAGCAGTAGCAGGCACAGGCATCGGGCGTGTAGCGTAGCTGCTCCTGGCTGCTACGGCGCGCGGTGCTGCGTTCTTCTAGGCCGAGGGAGGGAGACGTGGCCAAGCCGGAGGGAGGGAGCCGGCCCAGCCTCGTCCGTTGGCCAGCTGCGGCGAGCGCGCGAGCTGCAAGCTCGACGTCCACCTCATGATGAACAAGTTTCGTTCTCCCGCTCGTTTCTTTTCCTGGAGTTGAACGAACTCGCTTTCTTTCTTGTTTGTTCTTGATGTTCTGGAACTCGCTTGCGTGCGTGCGTGCGTGCAAAGGGGCCACAGGGGTCGGTGGGTGCGCGCGCAGCGATGGCGACTGCGGCTTGCGTTGTGCGCTCCGCAAACAAGGAGCCACACAACATCTTTCTCTCTGAGCTTCGTCTCATCGTCGCACGGGCCGCCCGCCCGAGCCCGTGTCCACGCCTCGCTTCTTACTTTCTTTCGTTCTGCTGCTGCTTGCTTGCTTGCTGCTCCTTGGGTCCAACGCGAGCGAGTCGTGCGCTCTTGCGCCCAGCCAGCAATAAAATTTTCGACATCCCCTCGTGCAAAGCGCAACCCGGAAGAGGGATCGACGGCCGGCCGGCTGGGACGGAAGCGGACAGCGGCCTCCGACAATGACGGCGAGGACGACGAGGACGAGGACAATGACGATGCAGGTGGAGCTGGAGGCGGATATGGAGGCCGTGCAGTGGCAGATGTCGAGGCTCGCTTGTAGTTTTGGGTTCTTGGAAAGAGCACGCGGAAGGAAAAGAAGCTTGTCCGGGAAGTTAGTTCGTTCGTTCGCGCGCGATTCGCGGCAGGTATCATGGGAGCATCACGTCCAGGTGGGCTCTCGAAAACTCGGTGTCGTTCACTCATCCCTCGAGGACAGGAAGCAAGTATGAATCGCAAAGCCTTACGACTTGGACACTGCAGCTGGCTGCGTACGAGACAGACGCCAACGATGGTTATCGATCGATTAATTGGTGGTCGTCGGTGTCGTCTGGCCTGGCCCGCGATGCCGAAACGAGACGCGGCGGCGAAAATGTGTACGAGCCCTTCCTTCCTCGGAAAGGCTGGCTGGCGGCCAAGCGTCCGGGCTCTCGCGGTAAAGTCCGAGATGAGCAAGGGGCGGTTGGTTGGCTGGGTGGCTGTTCACGTCCATCCCGCGCTGGGGTATGAGGCGTCATTGTTCCATAGCGTCCATCCCGGATGCAATGAAATGGAATAGCATGCAACGCAACGCAAGGCAACGCAATGCACGCAAGGCGACGCGACGCGACGGGACAGAAGCGCAGCGTGAGGACTGGCGTGCCTGTCTGCGTGCGTGCGTGCGCGCGCCGGTCGGCCACACTGATCTGATCATGTGCAGCAGCTTCAGGTTGGGGCACAAGAATGAATGCCGCTCGCTTCGCTTCGACCGTCTGCGCTGCCAAGCATGCCAGGAGAAAACGAATGTATGTGATCGAGTGAGCCATGCAGCTGCGTACCTGCTGAGCCTGCTTGCCTTGCAGCTCCAGCTGGCGAGGGCGAGAGAAGTGGCGGCCTCGCGCGGCGTGAAAGGGGCCATGCCTGAAACGAGGGCTGGATGGGAATGCGGGACCCTCGCCCCTGGGTCGCACACGCACGCACGCACGCACGCACGCACGCACGCAAGCGCGCCCGTATAAAGGTAGCAGCTTTCAGCTCCGAGCTCGCAAGCCTTGGCAAGAAAGCCAAAAAAATAGTGCAAGCAGGAAAAGGGAAAAGCAAAACCCGTTCGAGGTCGTCGCTCGCCCCATCGACTCGCCTATCCCTCGACCCGGACCGCGACGCGCGCGCAGCGCAGGCAGACGGGCAGGCGGGCAGGCAGACAGGCAGGCAGGCAGCAGCGCGGGGAGACCGCGACCGGCAGGCGGTAGGGCTGGTCGAACGGAGCTTTGACGTCCAAGCCAGGCCTGGCCGACTTCGGGGCTCTCCCGTTCGTCATCCATCCACCCATTCTCCTGGCTCTCGTTCGTTCCTTGCGTCGCACGACGGCAGCCGCGGGAGGAGGAAGCAAGCGCCAGGCGCGGCTGCCTAGCGAACGACGTGCGCGCAGCTAGCTAGCTAGCTAGCTAGCTCCGCTGCCGCCTCGCGCGCCCCTCGCGCTGCGCTCGCATCGACCGGGGCATCGATCGATCCATCGATCCATCGCAACTCGCCTGGAGTTTTAGCCAACCAAACGCAATAATTCCGGTATTTTTAGGTATCTACGAACCACCCGGGTGGATTACCACCCACCAGATAAATGACAGCCCAGGTGCGGTGATTGCGGGGCTAAGATGCGGGATCTTGATTCAATAAAATATGAGGCCTTGTGTTGGGTGTGGGCGGGAGTGTGGTAAAGGAGTTAGTATGCATGCGGGGAGGTGTGGAGCACGGGCGGCTGAAAATCACTCAAGTATTTTGGNAGGAGTTAGTATGCATGCGGGGCCTCCTTGGTGCCCCTTGGTGCACCCTTGGAGAGGCTGGATCAGGACGCCAGGGCTGGCCCCCATCGGCCGGAGGGGCTTGAGAGGAATGCGAGGCGCTTAGATAGACTTTCCTGAACCATACATTTGCGTAAGCGTCGCGTTCTGTATTGTAAATTGACTTGAAATGGTCGTAGTCGCGAATGACCGTCTCATTGATTTTGAACAAGGTCATGCCATGAGGAACCCGAGCCATGTTGCATTTCCGATACTGATGACGATGGACCTTCGTCTTGTCTAGTTGGAGATCGTTTTTGATGCACGTATAAAGATCCGGCATGTGCTCCCGATAAGGCCCATTGAGAAGGTAGCGCTCACCCGGTGGAAGCCGAGAGCGCTCTTGTTCCTCAATTCCCGCGAGAGTCTCATCCACAAGGCCGCGTTGAGACGACATGTAATTGCTGAAAGGTAGGCCGCGGTGATGGCGATCTCTGTGCTCCCGGGCAGAGGCAACGAGACGCTCTCGCATAGTTTGATCGCGGATGAGAGGCTTCAATGACGTGATCTTAGTTTTCCATGCGTGAAAGTCGTCCGCGGCTGCTGTTACCTCGTGCTCCGGAGATGAAGCTGACGTGCTCACATCAGTAGTTTCTCTAAATGCGGTTCCTCGCCGCCGTTTCCTTGGCTGTCGCTCCCGACGACTGGTCACGTCGCGTGGAAGGCGTCGAACGTCTTCAGCCGGGTTCACACTGACGGAATCTAAGTAGCCCTTCTCCTCGATTGTTACCATGAACGCAAGCTCCTCAAAGACGAAATCTATTCGGGCTGCGGCCCGCCGCAATTCGAGCAGAAGCTTGCGCCTGGCCGGGTCTTCTTCTGGGTGATACCTATGGCGCACGAGGCATTTCAGGCCCCGAGCATTCCTGCACAGGGGACCTAGTACATTCGAGCGGAAGCACTCACTCTCATGCGCTGCTTTGTTCGCAGCTTCGAGCGTTCGATAGACTCCTTGCATGCTTGCCCGCGCAACGGGTGCAGGCGTCGAGTCTTGATGAGGGCTGGTCGCATGATCAGGGGCCGCAATTTCAATGGGGTCACTCTCGCCACCTTTGTCCCAATCGTCTCCTCCAATAGAATTTAAGTCCACCATGCTTGTGCTCTGGCGCAGACTCTGGTCAGGAAGATCATCTCGAAGGTCGCGAACGTCTCTCACCATCATGACTGTCGGATTATCCTTGCTGATCTGCCACATGCAAGAAGGCGCTTTTTCAAGCCCTGCAGTTTCACGGCGTGCACGCAACAATCGCTCCCTCGCACGGTACTCAGAGTCCTGAGGACTGTCGATAGCCGGCAATTACGACGATTGCGAAAGTAGACAGTCTTGAGAACAGAGTGCCACGCCTCGCAAATCATGTTGGTCATCTGCATGCGGCCGGTGGCATCAAGGTTGCCTCGCCGATGGGCTGCACTCCAGAGAACCTTTTCCTCATCAGCAAAGTAGTTCTCTACGAAGAATTTAAGCGCCCCTTCGTCCGTACCACGAAGGGAAGCTTTCACCGCTTCAATTGACTTGTCCAGAGCCGAGGTCAAGTGTGTCGTGACTGCCTCCTGGAGAAGTAACCAGATCTTCTGCTCACGATCGCTGAATGCTCTCGCGACAAAGGAGCCTCTCTTCAGCTTTTCCAGCCTTCCGCGAAACGCACGGAGGACGTGCCACACACAGTACTGAACCGAGACTCCCTGCCGCATGCTATGCATGGCAGTGATTGGCCCATTGGCCATGTCACACATGACGCACTGAGGTTCGTAGTCAGGGTCATTATGGAGGTTGGCGAGGACTGCAAAGACTCGATCGCAAACGGCGACAGTCACGTGATTGACCACGACGTAGAGTAATCCAACACCTGCACCCATGTCATCGATGCCGAATATTGAAAAGAGCTTGAAGCCCCTTGCAGTGGTCACATTGTGCGAAGCATCAAAGAGCAGATAGTTGCCGTACTTCTGCAGATCCTGAATCATCTGATCACGATTCTGGAGCTTCGTGGCTTGATCATAGAAGCATCGCAGCCCAGGTGGCTCAAGGCCAACTGAGCGATGGCGTCAACCTGATAGATGAATACGAGCTTGATTGACGAGCCCTTCCCCTTGACGGAGAACCTCAAAACAGCATTGTCGTGGACGGCTCGCATGGCCTTGGGGTCGCAGAGAAAGATAAGCTGCGACGAGATAATGTACTCATGCTCGTCTGCGTCGACATCGAACGTAGGCTCGTTGTTGTCGACGTTGTCGTCGTCGTCATCCTTGGAGAAGGCGTCCCCCGTGACGCTCGCGCGACAGGTAGCCCACTCACGTGCAGAGGGGGGAATTGGATGGCAAAGCAAGTGCAGCGTCCTCTATGCTGGTGCTTCCCAACGCTCTCTCGGCAGCGTCAGTAGACGTGACCGGCGCGAGAGCCTGCGACGCGACCGTGCAGCCGTCCGCCGTGCTGCTGTCATCGCTCATGTTCAATGAGGACGCGGGGCACCTGCGACGGTCACACGGCCAGCGCGTGTCGGGGAGGGCAAGGAGCGGTCGAGAGCCAAGCGCGCGCGTCTTCTCGTGTCCACGATCGTGCGCGCGCGCGTAGACGTGGACTGACGCGGCGTCGTTGGGAATGATCGAATGGCGGTCTGGTGCCGTTGCCTCGCGTTTTTTCCCGTCCCTGCTTGACTCCTATGAATGCAACTTCGCACCCAGCAAGCCCCTATCCACCCCGAGTCTACGCCCGGCCAGCGGCCCCGCAGATCCCCACAGCAAGCCACGGATGACACCGGTCTCGTAAATTGAATGTTGGCGCCCGGGAGCTTCCAGCGCGTTAGGTTGGCTAAAACGCCAACCTTCAAAGAGTGCGGCAATCGACGTTTCTCGCCGTTGGGTAAACGGTCGACCAACTGATTCGAAAAAAAAATCAAAGCCGGAGGGGTCTAGGTGCCGATTGGCCTGCTGTTTTTGGTACATTTCACTCGCGAACTCCGTGTTAATTAATTAAAAGTTATTATGAGAGAGAGAAAGAGAGAGAGAGAGAGAGAGAGAGAGAGATGGGCGTGGCCTTCAGTTGGACATCGCCTTTGGGGCACACTGACGGCTGCACGCGATGGTGGTCGGTGTCCTTAGCACAGGCTGCCCATTGGCGGCGCGAGATTGACGTCACCGGGAGGACGACGTTCATTTGGCCATTTCTGGTTCACTTCAGGTCGTAAAAGTTGCTTCAACATCACAGACATTTCCGCCTGGCAACCCTGAAGATAAACAAACGCTAGATGCAAGAACTCGTCCCGCCACGAGACTGGATATTCAGGTCTCAAACTATCTCTGGTTTCGATGTACACAAAGGTAACGCTCTGTGTGTAGCCGCAGACGTCCGACATTGTGGTGTTCTAGGCCTATAATTTTTCCGCAGGCTAGCGAGACGCAAGGGCTGAACGAAAGGGTGGATGCGGCAGCCCTGTATTCAGATACCAAATGACCACTCTCTTTTTTTGCGCGCGTTTGTCAAGGACTCGGCAAAGTACATCGAAAGGTACTTGTGGCCTCGACTACAAATGTCCGACGACCTTTGATTCTTATTTTCTTTTTCTTTTTTACAATGTTGCAAGTCGAACGATACCATACACAGACGCTCGCGCCTCCATATGTCTGATTGCTAGATCATCCGGGAGGCGATGGTCGATTTGCATCGACTATTCTGCGTCACACGATGGCGCCATGTGAAAGCATTGGCACCACCTCCTGCTGCATGCACCTATTAAATCGTCAGACTCTGATCTCTTCAATATCTGAATCGCCAAATCCGTCGTCGTCATCAGCATATTCTAGACTTGAACCGTGACTCTTCGCCAACAAGACCTGATTGTATGTTGAGCCATTCTCTATAGAAATCCCATTTTCAGGAGAGCACGAGGGAGAACTCGGGATGCGACGATGAAAGCTCGGGGCTGCGGCATACCCGAAGCCATCGTCGTCAGTGACGCCAGTATTTGGGAATGTGAAGCCATCACCAGCGATGGAAACGGACGAGAATTCAGCGCAGAACCCATCGTCCAAATCTTCTTCTTCCCCAGGACAAAACCCGTCGTCCAGGTCTTCCATCCCAAAGTCATGCGTGGCATCATCCCGAGAATTACCTCCGTCGTGGGTTTCAACCTCATCGTCGGAGCGCTCGCCAAATCCATCGCCTAGGTCGTCGTCTACGAATTCGCTCTGTTCCTGGTGGTGATGGTCCTGGTGCTGCTGGTCCTGGTGCTGCTGGAGCTTTTGCTGGTCACCCGTGCCGTCGATTTCGCCAAATCCATCGTCGCAAGAAGCATGCGCGGCAAGACCACCAAACCCATCTCCGACGTCGTCCTCGATCTCGTCCCCGACATTTCCTCTCTGCGCCGCGGCTGCGTCGCCCGCCATGGGGCGAGCTCCCGCGCGAACCGCGCCTTCTTTAAAGGCGGCGAGGTGCCCCGGAGCAAAGAGAAGGAAGACAACAAAGAGGGTGAGAGCGCCTCGCGGCCGCGCAGCCAAAGCGCTTTCTCTTCGCGCGCGCCCGGCCGCACGGCGCTCGCTCGCGCGCTCGCTCGCGCGCGCGCTGCTCTGCTCGCGCGTCTCGCCTTCGAGCGCGAGGCGGCGCAGGGAGCGAGGGACGGAGGGCGAAAGAAAGAAAGAAAGAAAGAAAGAAAGAAAGAAATCTCAAGGCGCGCAGGAGAGCGCGACGGCGCGATCTCTGGGCACGTCGCCGCCGCGCGAGGCCCGCGCGCGAGACGCGGCGGGGCCGGGCGGCGCAGGGGCGCGGGCGCGCGGGGCGGCGCGAGGCGGCGCGGGCGAGGCGACGCAGGCCAGGGAGATACGCGGCGGGGCGGGCGCTGATTGACTTGATTGACTATTAGGCCAGGGACGACGACGACGACGACGACAACGTCGAGGATACGGAGAACGGCGGATCTCCCTCGCGTGCGCGCCACCTCGCGGTGGTCTGCAGTAGGTCGAGAGAAAAGGCGCGCGGGGTCAGCGAGAGTAACTTCTGCAGCGCTTAGCGGCGTTTAGCAGGAGCGACGAATCGGGTCTCCGAGCGAAAGGCCGCCTCGAGGCGGACGACGACGCGATAGCAAGGGAACGCCACTGCTATGGCGTCCATGACGACGGCGACATCGGCGCACGCGGCCGATGATGTAGGATCAGGTGCAGCGCCAAAAGGAAGCGGTGGCATAGATGCTGCTCCCGTTGATGCTAAGGGAACATCTACGACCGCGCATTTGACGCCATCAGGGTCTCAAGCTCGTGCTTCGACTGTTTCTGGCGCTGGCGTGGGAGCGACTGCATCCTCCGCTTCGCCCTTCGTGTCTGAGGGGCGCTTTGGACGAGTCGTGGTCCGCGTGAAACGCAAGAGACACGAAATTGACGAAGCACCTGCGCGTATTTTATTGCCGCAAAAAAGGGTCCGAGCAGAGGACGAGTTGGCAAGCTCGCTGCAGGCCCTGGGCGTAAACAAGGACAGCGCCTCGGCCACGGGGGCACAGGCGGCCACGCACGATGGCAGCAACGGGGGGAGCAGCAGTAGCAGCAGCAGCAGCAGCAGCAGCGCGATGAAGACTGATCGGGGCAAAAAGCGCGCCTTCATGTGCGAGCTCGTTCCCGACGCAGATGTGCGTCATGCACACCAAGGCTACGGGCGTGGATCCGCAGCGCATCAAGCGAACAATTCGCGTCAGCACCAAGTGAAGCGGCTCAAGTACGTTGACTTGGAGCTGAGCGAAAAGGGATTGCGACCCTGCGTAGGGCGCCAACGGCGACACGACGACGAGTTGGACTTTTACTTGTGGCACGCAGCCAGTTCGGGGGATCTCGGGCTCGTCAATACGGTGATCGAGCAGCCCTCGCGCGACATTAATTTTCAGCGTCCTGCCGATGGGCTCTCGGCGCTCATGATCGCCTGCATGTACGCCGATACCGAGAACGTCGCCAAGTATCTCGCACTCGGTGCGGACCCTTCGCTGGTGGACAGCCAAGGTCGCAACGCTGCGGCACACCTGGACGAGAGCGACCCAGCGAACCGACTGCCCGACTTGAAGGAGGAGCTTTTCCGCATGTTGGGCGAGACCGAGTATGTGTACGACACCTACGTGGTGCGCCAAGAGGTCGAGTGGGACTGCCTCGACGAAAGCACAAGTCAGGACGTGGATCGCGAAATGTCGAACTCTTCGACGCCGCGCACCGACGTCTGGCGCGACAGCGGTGTCCTCAATCCTTGGGGAGAGGCCGTCCCCGTCGCGGACCAGGCCCTCGACATGCTCGATCTGTTTGGTCCCAGCGGCGGCGACCAGGCCATCTTCGACAAGTTGCACGGCGACGGCGACGACGCAGGTCCCAACCTGACCTTCTCGCCCGCTGCTTCGGAAGCCGCCGAGTCCGAGCTCGACGACTCTGACAATGAGCTCTACCGGTTTAACGACTACCCAGAGGACGAGGCCGAGGACGAGGGTCTCGTCGCCGACGCCGACGACGACGACGACGACGACGACGACAACACCTTTGCCGGCGCAGGCTCGGACGCGGACGCGGCCAGCTCGGGCTCGGACCTCGACGTCGACTCCGACTCGGGCTGACCTCAGAGCTCGGCGGCGGCAGCAGCGGCAGCGGCACCTTCTCCTCCCCCTTCCCCTCCCCCTCCCCCTCCCCCTCCACCTCCTTCTCCTCCACCTCGCTGTCGGGGCGCGTGCCGTGCGCACGCCCCCAACCCTAAGGCCACGCGCGCCGCGGCGTGCCTGCAGCTGCACTGCAATACTCACATGTCACCGCCTGCGCCGCAGCCGCCCCGCCTCCGCACGTGCCGCGGCGCGGAGCGCGAGCACGGCCGTGCGCGCGCGATGGCCGTGGCGGGCAGGCGCTCGCTTGGCCGCGCCCGAGAGCGCTCGAGAGCGCCCGCGGCATTCATTCGTCCATTCGTTCGGCTTGGCGACAGGAGGGGGTGAGAGCGCCCCGCGGGGCGACACGAGAGGGCGGGCGCCTGCAGCAGTAGCTGCCATGCGTACGCGGAGGCGCCGCGTCTCGGGCAGACGATACGTGCTAGGTGCCACATTCTGTTGTTATGATAGCCAGTAAAGAGAAGAACTTGAAGAAGAACTTGAAGAAGAAGAAGAAGAAGAAGAAGAAGAAGAAGAAGCATCCGCTGCCGCTTGCTCTGCGCTGCACTGCGCGTGCAGATTCAGCCGTGCCCGATCTATCGACCATTGATCGCTGTCGATCGATTGGATCAGTCTCGCCTTCGACATCCTTCGACATCCTGAGTGAACTCATCGATCTCGCTTCTTTCTGGCGCACTCATCGATCGCCGACCAGTCCAGCTCCTGGACCGCGCACATGCCTAACATGTAAAGAAGAAGCAGCAGTAGTAGGCCTATAGCCTGGCCCTTCACTGCAGGTATCACACCGATCGCTAGAGTTACCTACGATGGATTCGTACTTCCGGGGCGACGAGCGCAGGTGGAGACCAGCTTCACGTGTCTCCAAGAGGGTTCGCGTCCTCCGGGACAGACTGAAGAGGGCGCAGAGGGGACGCATGAGCTACTTCCGACCGAGGCCGCTCCGGGGGCCGGGTACAGTACAGACGGGCCCTGCTCGCCCTAAGACGGCGGAGGGCGCCTTGCAGAAGCAAGCAAATTGAACCGCAAGCAGCGGGACTGCAGACAAAAGGACATCGCGGCCTCGCAGACCGCAGAGGACTCGAGGCAGTCCGGTAACGCCAGGAGCGAGCAAGGAAAGAAAGAAGGAGAGAGGAGGGAGACCCCGCGGCAACAGGTCCAGGTTTGGCTCCAGCTCTTCTAGCGAGCGAGCGCGCACCAGCTCCAGCGTCCACGATTTGCGGCCCGTGAGGTACTTGCGGACGATGATGGCCAAGATGGACAATGGCGAGGGCTTCGATCAGGCGGCCGCTAACCCGGCGTCTGGAATGCGGCTCCAGGGCGTACTCATGGTGATTACGGGAGGCGTTGGCCTGGCCTTCGGCGTGATGGGCGTTTTAGCCAACACGGCTCAGCTCGATGCGTTGGCCGGCGCGTGGACTGCCGGTGGCGCGTCCAAGGGCCCAGCCTCCGTGACTGCCATCAAGGCCGCCGCCGCGGCAGGCGCGGTCGTCCTGCTTGCCGGTTTCTTGGGCATCGCCTCGTTCTGCACCAAGAAGCGCATTCTGGCTATTGTGGCATTGCTGCTCGTGCTCATCAGCTCCGCCATGCAAATTGCGGGCGCCGTCCTCTTTAGCGAGACTCTTTCCGTCAGCGAACAATCCCTTATTCCGCAAGCCAACTCCACCGGCGTGCCAGTGGAAGACCGTGTCTATCTTGAGGTCGGCAACGCTGTCTACAACGTGTGCTGCCAGCCCGTGTGGATTAATTCAACCAATCCAGAAATCACAAATCCTCCCAACTACCCCGGAAATTCAAGTCTGATCCCCCTGTTCCAGCAGCCCATCGATGACTGTGCTCTCGGGTACCCGCCCGATGGCGAGGGTATCCAGAAAGCCCACATCGAGGCCATCAAGGCCCTCCTGCGCAGCTGCTATTATCCGGAGGTCTTCAACCCGATCGAAGAGTATGTCCAGTCGGGCGACACCTGCAAGATTCTCGAGGGAGTTGACGCTAAGCTTGGCGCAGAACTTGAGATCCCCACGACCACCTACACTGTCATTGCTGCTCTCCGTCTCGCTGGCATTCTGCCCGACGATTACGTCATTCCGGACTGGGCAATGGTGGGTTTCCCCGCCGAGTACGCCCCGGACGGCTCGTTGGGATTCAACTGCGGTATCATGCATGCCAAGGCAATTGCATGGATCCAGCACCTCTGGATGGACGATCAAATCGGAGACTTCGTCATTGTTTGTTACGCTCTTGGTTCTGTCCAGCTCCTTTCGATTGTCTTTGTCGTGATCTACTGGATCATTGGTGGAGGTGGCTCTGATCATGACGAATGGATGGACTATGAGACCTCTGTGGTCTCTCCGCGCGGCCAGCGCGTGCGCAATATCGATGACAAGATCTAAAAGGTGTCCCTCACGTCGATATTTACACATGCCTTTGCCTGCGCAGATTCGGGCGTCACCCTCGTTGATCAGATCGCCACGGTCTGCCAACCCCGTTTGCTTCTGCGTTGGCGGCGCAGATGAAGAAGCGGACCACTTCCTCCTATGTTACTTTCTCATTTTTATCACGCGCCAACCTTCGTAATTATTCTTTTCTGATGTTTGCAGTCGTTTGCCGTTTGGAACAGCCGCTTTCATTGCCTGCCAGAATGCACTTTTATCTTGAATTGTCATCAAAATGCACCACGTACAAACGTTGGAGAAAGAGACAGCCCGAGGCTGCGCTTTGCGTCTGGAAGGCGGATTCCCTGCGTTCCCATCGATTCATTTGCGCAACGCAGAACCAATACTTCTCCTTCCTTGTATTAGTCCGGGCGGCAAGCGAATGAACGGATAGTTTGCCTCTTGTCTGGACGAATACATTCATTTCTTGAGAATCGAGGAAGCAAGGGGCGAGCATTCGAGCGAGCGCGCACGCGCGCACGTACACACGCGCGCACGCACGTACGCGCGTACGCACGCACGCGGACCTAACCCGCTTGTTTGCACGGCCTCCACGGCCTTTGCGCGGTTGGCACAGTTTGCACGTAAGCACAGCGTACTCCTTGACGCTCGTCCGTCTACGTCGCCTGATCCCGCCTCTTAAAATCAAGCTGCTCCGAATTTCGTGAAGCATCATGGCGGACACAATCATCCCTGGCGCAAGCGCCAATTTGCCGGACAACGATGAGGCAGTGGGACAAAATTTGCTTCAATTGGCATCCGAAAAAGGCACGCTCGGCACATTTGGACTCACTGGGACTTCGGAGTCCTCCGAGTCAGCGGCGCTTGCCAAGTCGCGAGACCTTTTCGAATGTGGCAAGCTTCATGAATGCGTTCGCGTCTGCGAAGAGGCCTATGCACATGATGCACGAGACCGAGAAAATTTGCTTCTTTTGGGCGCTGCGCACTATAGCCTCGGCAACTTTAGCGAAGGCATCTTCTATAACCAGCAAGCCATCAGAGTCGACTCTAGCTTCGCTGAGGCCTACTCTAATCTGGGCAACTGCCTTCGCGAACTCGGCGATATTCAAGCCGCAGTAGAGTTCTACCTCAAGGCAATCAAACTGAAACCGCGACTCAGTGACGCCTACAACAACCTGGCCTGCGCGTACCTGCAACTAGGCCGTACCAAGCAAGCCACGGAAACCTTTCAGATGGCCTTGGTCCTCCAGCCTGGCCTCGTCGACGCGCTCTGCAATCTTGGGACACTACACCGCGCTCAGGGAAAAATGGACGAGGCTCGCAAGTGTTTTCTCGAGGCTGTGAAAGCCGAACCAGGCTGTGCCTTGGCATGGTCGGGCATGGCCGGCATCTTTTACGAGGATGGCGAGCTCGACACTGCAATCGGATACTACGAGGAATCAATTCGTCTCCGCCCTGACGCAGACACGGAAAATAATTTTGGAAACGCTCTGCGCGCGGCGGGCCGTCTTGACGACGCCAGGGCAGCGTACAAACGCGCCATCGCCCTCCGACCAGACTTTGCCGTTGCCCACGCCAATGCCGGAATTCTGCACTTTGACACCGGCGATGTAGCCGAAGCTATCAAGCGACTCCGACACGCCCTTCTCCTTGAGCCGTCTTTGCCTGACGCTCTCAACAGTCTCGGAAGCGCTCTTGCCGCTACCGGCGACGCCGACGGCGCGCTCGATAATTACCGCCGCTGCATTCGTGCCAAGCCAGATCACCCACATGCATACAACAATCTTGGAGTGCTTTTGCGACAAAAGCGAGGCATGCTCAAGGAAGCCACGCAGTGCTTTGCGACGGCCTGCAAGCTCATGCCAAAATTTGCCGCCGCGCAGAGTAACCTTGCCAGTGCGCTTCAGGAGCAGGGCAAGATCGACCAAGCTCTTGCTCACTATCAGGAGGCCATAGCCGTTGATCCTACTTTTGCCGCAGGATACTGCAACCTAGGCTGCGCCTATCGTGCCATGGGCCGGACCACCGAGGCAATCAAGTGTTTCACAACGGCAATTCGCCTCGACGCCAAGCTCGGAGCAGCGTATCACCTTCTTGGTTGCGCCTACCGCGACGCCGATCGCTGTGATGATGCCATTTCGTGCTTCCGAAAGGCGCTCGTTCTAAAGCCTGGTTTTCCTGATGCATCTGTGGCTTTAGCCCATACGCTGGCCATTATTTGCGATTGGCGCACGCGCAAAGCTGACGCACTTGCTTTTTACGAGGTCGCACGGGCCCAGGCTGCGGCAAGCTCAGATCTCGAGGTCCCGCCCCCCCTTTCGGCGCACCCTTCACAGACGCAGGCCTTTGCACTGCACGAGGAACTCAGCGACGATCTAAAGACGCTCTTTGGGCTTAGTGGAGCACACGCGGCGCGTCTCGAGCGGATTCTCGATTCCCGGTCAATAGGAACGCGCTTCAAGTTTCGCGCTCGTAAGCCAGATGAACGTCTGCGCGTCGGCTACGTGTCTGCCCACTTGGGTAACGAACCCCTTGGTTTTGCTCTTCAGGGCCTCTTTTCCGCGCACGATGAGAACGAGTTCGAAATCTTTGTGTACGCGGCATCGCCAAGCGAGCAGTCCCGAGAACGCCGCCGCATTGAGCGCGAAGCTGAACACTTTTGCCCCATTGATGGCTTGTCCGCGCAAGAGGCCGCCAAGACCATTCACGCCGACGGGATCCATGTGCTCATCGATCTCGATGGCTACGCGGTCGGCGCCAGAACCGACGTCTTTGCGCTGCGTCCGGCTCCCATTCAGATTGCGATGCCCGTCTTTCATCTCGTACCTTTGTGCGCAAGTTTCTACGATTTTGTGATCACAGACGAAGAGATTGGCAAGGCGCGCGACGCGCCGCGATCAAGGGCAAGCGGTGAGCTCGTCGACGACAAAGGCGAGAGTATCACCAACCTCTGGCCAATCGACAGGCGACTTTTGCTGCCGCGTTGTCTCATGGTTGCGGACCACAAGGACAGCGCTCGCGAGGTTCTCGAGCCCTCTGCCGGGATCACGAGGTCCACGTATGGCCTCGAGGAGTCTGACTTTGTCTTTGCCTGTTTCACGCGAACGTCCAAGATTGATCCACAGACATTTGCGACTTGGTGCAATATTCTGGAACGCGTCCCACGCAGTGTGCTTTGGTTACTCGAGACGCCAAAGCTTGCCGAGGCTAATCTCAAGGCCGAGGTACGAGCGCGCGGTATTCGCGAAGATCGCCTCGTCTTTGCCAAACCTGAACCGCGACGAGAGCATCTGCAGCGTCTCTTTCTCGCCGATCTCGTGTTGGACACCCCACTTTGCAACCATCACGCGAGTGCGCTCGATGTGCTTTGGGCCGGAGTGCCTCTACTCACGTGCACGGGACCGCGCATGGCTTCGCGCGTGGTCTCGAGCATGGCCAAGGCTGTGGGACTAGATTCGCGCTTGACCACTTCTTCGATGCAAGAGTACGAAGACCGTGCTGTGGAAATGGCAAAGCAAACCGACGCGCTGTGGAGGATCCGCAAGACTCTCGAGCAGGACCGCCTCGGCTCCCAGCTCTTCGACGTGCAGAACTTTGCAAATACACTCGAGAAAAGCCTCGCCAAAGTTTGGGTCGCTTACGAAGGCGGCGACATTGCGTCTCTCTGATCATCTTGTCCAACCATAGCATCTTGTGATTTTTGATATCCTTCTTTTTGCACCATTTCTTTTCTGCTCGGCGACGTAGTATACAAAGTAGCGTGCGATGCGAGCCTCGATCTCCCATCAGCCGCCCGCGATCAGCCAGCCACGCTGCTTACCTGTGTGTTTTTGTCTCTTGCGGTCGAGGGTCAAAGTTCTATTCGTTCTAATCGATCCAAACTTGCCTCCGGTGGATGAAGATTGCTTGACATGAGTTAGCAGACTGACAACGTCGCTTGCGCGCGCCCTCGGTCGCGACCTGTCTGCATCTGCGCGGGCCTGCCGCGAGCGCATCGCGCGCCCACGCCGCGCTCGCTGAGTCGTCGCCGCCACGCGCCTCCGCCCCGCGCTCAGCGCCGCGGCGGCGAGCGCGCTCTGCTTTGAGCGGTTGTGGCGAGCGCGAAGCCAAGATCGAAGGGAAAAGGAAAAGATAAAAAACCGCGACAGCGAAGCCGACGGAAGCACGTGCACGCGGGGCACCGCGGCAGCAGCAGTAGCGGCAGCGGCGGCAGCGGTAGTAGCGGCAGCACCAGCTTGATAGACGGTCAGCGACTTTAGCATCGGGAACATGGGTGATCAGGGCGGCTACAATGCAGCCAACGTGCTTGACGATATGCGCAAGCTCAACCTCGTGGCGCCTGCTGCCACGTACGCGAGTGCGGCGAACCAGCCGCCGCCGCAACAGCATCAGCATCAGCAGCATCAGCAGCAGACGGACTACGATTTGCAGAATGCGCAAGATCGCATGCAGCGCCTTGGCCAAATGGATCAGGTCGACTTTGAGGCCGACCAGCTGGCGTCGGCGCTAGAGTTTGCGTTGTCTGATGATCAGCCTCAACACCAGCACCAGCATCAGCACCAGCACCAACAGATTCAAGCGCCGCAGTCACAGTCGCACCCCGCTCCGCAAGCTTTTCAGGCACCGCCTCCTGGGTATGGGGGCCCTCCTCCTCCGCCTCATCAGCACCAGATGCCACCGCCTCAAGGCGGATCCTTTCCCGGCCCGCACCCGCCTGGCATGCACCCGCAAGGAATGAATATGGGCGGAGGCGGCCCACCTGGCCCGCCTCCGGGCGTCTACGGACAACCAAACATGATGATGATGCCCCCGCAAGGCCCGCCTCCCGGGGCGTACTACCCGCTCCCTCCGCGACCGCATCTGCCCCCTCCTGTTGGATTTCATGACCCGTTCGCCCCGCCTCCGGGCTCGTCTTCTTCTTCCTCCTCTGGTCCGTCTGACGGTCAATCCACATCGGAGCATTGGCCTGCTAGCGAAGGCCTCCCGTACCAACCGATTCGATACTCGGAGCGCATGCGTCTTCGAAACACCAAACGGATGTCGGGCGCCGAGCTCTTTCGGATTGTTTCGCACCAGGGCATGGCTCTTTCTAGCGGTGATGAATTTGACGACAACTACTACGCCATCAAGCTCGAGGAAAAGCGGCAAAAGGAATACATGCAATCGCAAATGGGATCGGCGCAAAAGTCTCGACCGGGCGACCTTTTGGCAGAGATGCAAGCCCTTCTCAGTGGATCGGCGGCGTCCGCCATGAACATGCTTCACATCCGTGGGCCTTTGCCCGTGTCGGAGCTTCCGGGATACACGAACACGGCGCAGTTCAGCAAGGCTTCCCTTGTTCGCAAGACGAAGACCTGGCACGAGTCCAACAGCGTGCTCGGACGTTCGGTCAAGACTAACTTGAAGCGCCCACGCGAGCTCATTGCCATGCAGCAACAACAGCAGCAAAACAGCCAAAAGCAAGATGGTTCTGCCGAGGTCAAGGCGGACTCGAATGATAAGACGGCCGAGAGCAAGAGCAACGGGGGCCAGGGCACGTTCCAGGGACAAATTTGGGTCATGCGTGGTATTCTGGAGCGCATCGCTCGCAAGCTCTTCGAGATCGAGGACGTACATCGGCTCCTGGAGGCCAAGCTGGAGTCGGTGCGCGGCGATCAGCTGCGCCATCAGCATGATAGCGACTACGGTGACGTCAAGAACGCCATTAGCACGCTGCAACAGAAACAGCTCGTTCTGTGCAACGCGCTCGGTGAGCTCTTGGGGTACCCCTCGGCTCTGGACGAAGCTGGCGCCTACGATCCGTCGGTGGACGTGGAGCTCGTCGACGGCTGGGAGGCGCTTTTTCTCCTCATCTGGACCCCCAAGGGTCGCCAGCTCGTCCTGCGCGCCATTCCGTGCCTGCTCAAGCCGCACCTCCGCTCTATTCTGCGCACTTTTTGCACGAACTGCGCTTACTTTGTGTGCCGCAACCCAGACGGTCAAGACGAAGATCCCGTCACGGACGAGGAAGCCCGAATTGATTTGCTTGCCGCTGCCACCTTTGCTGACGAGTTCCGCCATGTCGAGGATCTTTCCTTTGTCACAAAGTGCCTGGAGCTCACGCGGACAGTTTTCGAGCAGCACCCGCCCGTGCTTAGCGTCTTTGTTCACATTCCTGCCGGTCAGGAGGTGATCCGTACGATGCTGCAGCATGGCAAAGCTCTTTCGGGCAACCACGCGCAGGGTTCTCCCCAGCAGCAAGCTTGGCAGACTGCTTCGGAAAGCTTTTACACAATCATGCAAAAGGCCGTTGCTGCGCTCGAGCAGACCCAGAACGAACAGTGAACGCAACGCCTGCTCTCTTCGTGCTGCGCTTTATGCGCGTCATCAATGCCCCCGAGTAGGACAATAGACTTTTCGTTACAACATTCGATATTCCTTTAACGCAGTATCTCGTTCTGCGTACGTCATAGTGTGTTGGTTTTCTTGAACTTTCTTTTTCAAAACAAATGAGATGCGGGCTAGCCAGTGCCGAAGATGAATCGCAGTCAACACAACTCCTTTTCTTCAATGGGCCAACTCGCGAATGTTGATGCCAACCGACGAGTTGAGTTTGTTTTGAGCAAAAACATTCATCGAGGTCTCTGTTTGTGATTTGTGAAGACCTATTCTGACATTGTCCTCTGTCGAGGCAAGGCAAGGAAGGACGCGAAAGACTTGATTGTTCAGGAAGAAATAATTGAAAAAAGAGCAGGAACGTGCACGGCACTAAGCCTTGACTACCTTCGTCGGGTGCCGCCGAACCCGCTCGAGGAGTGGCCACCGCCACTACCACTACCACTGCTCGAGCCACCTCCCCAGCTTGAGCTGCCGCCACTATAGCCGCCGCCTCCGCCATATCTATTGTAAGAGTGGGTGCCATAACCACGACGGTTACTACCAAAGCCTCGCGCCATGGATGCACCAAGAGCGCCAAGGCCAAGACCTGACCAAAACCCTGGACCTGATGTGCCGCGCGATCCGCGGGGCTCGCAACTGTTGTCGTAGCCACCGAATCCGCTGCCCCAGCCGCCCCAGCCACCGCCTCCACCGCCGCCGCCCCAGCCATCATACCCACCGCCTCCATTTCCGCGGCGTCGATCATGCGAAGACGGCTGTGTCGGAGCCATGAAGATGTAGTACATGAGCATGGCGACGGAGCCCATCATTACAAATCGCACAATTTTGCTCAAGAAAGAATCAGAGTCACGAGCAGATCGGTATGGGTGGGCACCATAAGAGGAGAATGTTGCTCCACGGCGATGCATGGTATACTCGAGGCCGCATGAACCGGCCAGGATAAATGGGTCGTCACGCGAATTGAAGCCCTCGCAGACCACGTCAGTAGTTCCGAGATCGAACTCGTTGGGAAGCTGAGCCGTGCACGCCCACTGCACCTCGCCATAGGAATCCGTGCCCACATTTCTGCATTGCACAACATCTGGTTCAAAGGAGCAATCGCCTCCGACGCAGGTCAGCTGGGGAACTGGGGCTGATCGTCGACCAGTTGTCATCATGCCCCTGCGAAACGTAAGAGCAGAGACTCTTTCGAGGTCAATCTTTTGTTGAGCATGCACGTAGTTCACAGCAAGCGCGCTCAACACGAACGTGCGAAGCGCAAATGCCCAGGTGGGCGCAGACCTCTGCGGACGCGGTCTACAGCCTCTTTTCCTCATCTTGAGGCTGGCCACGGGCCGAACGAAGCCAACGCGGCACCTCGACCCGCGAACCGAGTGACGATGATGCTCTGTCCTGCGACGCCCCGCCTTGTCTCGTGTCCTGCGTGGCCCCGGACTCTCAGCGTTTCCGGCGCCGGGCTCGTGGCCGTTCGGGGTTTGGCCCGGCAGCAGTGCAGCCAGCTGCGGCGCGCTGGTTCTGCGCCTACTTGCTTGGCAATCGATGCGGGCCGCCACGGTGGAAGAGGCGCTCGGACGTTCTTCGGGACCTCCGCAGCGCAAGCTACTCGGCGCAGCACTGGCAGCGCAAGCCGCAGCCGGCCCTTCTCTCGCGGCAGAGCGATCGCCTGGAAGCCGAAGAGGAGCAAGGCGAGCAACTTGAGCCTGAAGAAGGAGAGGAGCGGAGCGTACGAAGACGAGCGTCCGACTCGGAGCAAGCCAGAAGCGAGCGAGGCTTGTCTTCGGAGCGAGCGCATTCGCGTCGCTCGCTTCCGAGTGGCGCTTTTGCGCTCGCTCAAATTCCGGCAGCGATACGAGCACCGTGGAAGCGCCGCTGCAAGCGGCTTGCAGCTACGACACGACTTGAAGACCCACGACGCGACTTGATTGTGAAGACTTTCACCTTCTCGGTCGATGTGCAGTCTCTAGCTGAGGCGGCGCTTCGGAGCGAAGCGAAGCCAAAAGACCTTTGAAGAGCCACGGGAAAAACCAATGACAAGCAAGCTAAGAGGATTCTTGACACACAGAGAGAGAGAGCCTCGGAGAGTGACGCGCAAAATTCGCGACAATACNATTGCGCGTGAGCGAACTGCGTCGAAGATGTATTCATCTCAATGCCTCTCTCGTTCAGGTAGCGCCTGTTCATTGCAAGCTTCGCTTGCTCCTCCCGTGGTAGTCATCGACGGGAAAAAAGGTGCTCAACGTTCTGGGCCTGGCTCAACCCGTAGTGTCGCCTGCTGAGGTGGAATGCGCGCGGGTAAGGGCACGAGCACGAGCACGTAGATAGTCTTCTCCGCAGAGGTGAAGCACTTGCTTGCTTTCGCGACGACAACGATAGCGAAGCGTGGAAAGGAGGTCGAAGCGACGATGACCAATACAAACGGCTGCTGGGGATGCAGTTGCTCACAAAGGCAACGCGCGGAAACGCAGAAATATGCAACTTAAGGGAGTCTCGCGCACCCCTCTCCCGTCCAGTGAAGCTGCCGTCGCCACGCGCGCCGACGTGCGCGGCAACGCACAGACGGCTCCAAGCCACGTCGGGGCCATCGCTATCTGCTATCTCTTACCCGCCCGCTGCCGCATGCTGCAGCCTCTGGCCGACCGCAACCCACCTGACGATACGGGGTCTCGAAATAGAAAACCCTCCTCAATGGGGAGGCCCGATCAGAACCAAACGGAACGAGCAAGCTGTTTATTGTCGCGAATGATCAGATCCACTCGGTGAGCCCTTTTTTACAAGCAGAGCCACTGGCGAGAGCAAAGCAAAAGCAAGAAACAGACAACCATTGTCGTCGCGCGCGCGCGAGAGCGAGGGTCTGGCGCGATGTACGCGTCTCGCTCCGTGCTGCTGCCGGCGAACGCGGCCGGCGGGTGCGGCCCAGGGGGCGGGAACGTCGCCTCGAGACTATGCGTGGTGGACGAGGTCTCCGCAGGCGACGGCAAGGTGCTCGTGGCCGCGGGTGTGCGGGAGACGCTCGTGGCCGCCGTCGCGAGCTTTCCGACGAAGACGGAAGTCAAGGAGATCGCCGAGGGCAAGGAGGAGCAGCGAGAGGCGAAAGAGGATGACAAGTCAACGCACGAGGCCTCGTCCAAGCTCGCCGTTCCAGAGACTCTCGCCGACACCATCTCTCTTCAGGTCGGGGCCTCGCTTCGAAGCGAGGTTATGAGCGTCGCCAAATGTGGCCGTGTGGTGGCTGCTGCAGACGGCCTGGGCAGCGGGGTGCTAGCTCGTCTGCCCAATGTAATTGATGATATTTCCGACCTTGTTCCAGAGCCCATGGCGCGGCGCACTGGAGGGGACGAAGCGGCCGAACCGACAGCCAAACGAATGCGCGTCGATATCGGCGGCTGTCTCAAGTGGGACCCCGTTATGCCGCACGCAATGCCCGGGTGGAGCGGCGTAGCCTTCCCTCGCCTTGCAGCTGATCAAGCGCAGGACCCCGAGCTCGTGGCTGTCACGCATAGTTTCGCGCAAGAGACCCAAATTGTTGACGTTTTCACGGGCGCGCGCCGCGGTCGCATTTCGCACGCGCAGACCCCGACAGGTGTCGCGTTTGCTGACCCAAACACCTTATTGACCTTGGAATGGGGCACAGTAAGCCTGTGGGACGTTCGCACTTCCAAACCAGTCAAGTCCACCGTAGCTTCCATGGCGCCAGAGCGGCAGCCGTGGCTTGCCCTCGATGTGGGTCAGGACCCCAATGTACTCGCTATTGCGGGAGAATCCCGCGCTGTGGTGCTATTAGATCTGCGTTCCTGGAGAACACTGGCCACGTGGCGTGCGCCCATCAAGTACGAGCCCGTGGCATTGTGTCTTGTCGGTGCCGATAACCGATGCTTTATTGCGGGTCGTGATCATGAGCTTGTTGGCTGCCGTCTCGCCGACATGAGCAAAAAATCAGCCGTGACGACGCAGTCTGCGAAAACACAGACCCCGCAGTCTGTCCCTGCAGGATCTCTGCTCTATCAGAATCACCGTACTTTTCGTAGCGAGGACACCTGGGCGGGAATTGATATCTGTAGTGGGGCATCGGACTCGGAAGCTTCTTCCTCTCGCTTCGTCGGCCTCACTACTTCGGGCATTTTGTACGCTGGCAATTATGGTTTTTGACGCAATGCAATGCAATGCAAGTCATGTTTCTTTCTTTTTCTCCATTTCTTCTCTTCTTCGCAGATTACACTCAACGTAGCATTCGTTCATGACCCGGACCGGCGATTCCTTTTTTGACGACGGAAGAGTACGTAATGTCGACTCGCCTCCGGGCAGGAAATACGAGGTCCCTACTGTTTCGTTGCACACCAAGCTACGACGAGTGAGGCCTTTTATTCTTTATAAACATGAAAAACAAGAGAAACATTTTCCTGTGTCCAACCAGAAAACAACTCGAGAGGTCCGCCTGTATTATACAGGTGAGTCGGCCTTATCCCACTTGGAACAGATTAACCCCCTGTACTTTAACACGAGCTTGGCAACCACAGCAGCACTCGCCAGAGCAATGGCAACAATTCCGTAGACTGGCATTCCATTCGTGCCGGAATCTGCCTCGTCGCCCGCGATTGTCCCATCCTCGGTTGAAGAAGCGTCTGTTGTGTCGTTTCGCAGCTGTATGATGCACGAGAATCCATCTTGGCTCACCTGCGGAGTGACCCCGTACGGGTCGACGAGAGTGACATTGACGCCAAGTGCACCTTGGCCACAAAGTTCCGAAATCTCGAGCGAGTCAAGGACGGCATTAATTGCAGTCATTGGCCCATGGAGCCAGATTCCCGACGAGCAGCCATGTTCGATACAAAGTGCGTGCGAAGTCCAAGCTAAAGAAGAGCTTCCTTCATTCCGCAGCGTGATGAAGTCCTCGACGGCAGCATTGGCGTTTGCGTCTCGGTTCACCGAAGCGGCAGGGAAATCTACAGTCACATTGCTCAAGGTGGCGCGAAGAAAAGTATTTTCACAGGATGAGGTCGAAGACAGCACGACTTGCACAGGGAAGACGTCGGCGTTCGCATGCGATTTAACCTGAATGCCTTGGACTGGAGCATAGAGACCAAGCGTTGATGCTGGCGCAGAAGAGACCAACGAAGGGCACATGAGACCTTGCAGAGGTTGCGGTGCCGCTTCAACTTGGACCGTGACCAGACTCAAGCTCGAAGATTCCTCCACGCCAAGTTCGGTGTCGACGGCGACAGCAGCGTACGTAAAAGAGAGAAGCGGCGAGTCGCTTAGCGCGAGAGAGGTCGACCGCCCGTACACGCCGGAAGGCAACACGTCGAAAAAGTCCAAAGAAGGCATTTCGAGAATGAGACTATCTCCTGTCAAAGGTGAGAGCAGATCAGCGCCAGTTGCAAGTTCCTGGTGCGTAATTGCGTCGAAAAGACGACCAGCCGCGAGACTTGAGGCGTTCACTTTCCAAATCATATCTCTTGGTCGATAGTTGGCCTGATCGTCGACGGCATCGAGCACTATGGTGCGATTCTGTGCGCCCTGCACGAGAACGTGAGAAGCACTGACGCTTTTGACGCTATTTTCAAACTGAATCGTCATTGTTCCCTTGCTGGACCCTGTTTCTGTGCGGAAAAAATTCACATCCCCATAGACGCGATCGCCGTCCTCTGAAAACTCCATAACTTCGAAATCAAAGACATCCTCGTCACCATAAACTGCCGCAATGGAGCCATTCGTGGATGATTGGTAGCAGACCTGCATGCTACCCTGTGAGACCGCTACGTGCTGGTCTGCAGTTTTAGGCAGGAAACCAAGTTCGGCCTCTTCCTCAATTGTGTCTGGACATTTGTGCGCATAAAGTCGCCCATGCAATCCAACGGTGCTAAAGGCAATTTGAAAGCTTCCAAAGGCAAAATTTTCTGCATCAGTGCTTTCAATGTCGAGCAACGTAGGTACCATGCGGGGAACCTCAACCGTTTTAGAGACAGCTTTTGGTGCGTCCTCCTCCGCAACGGGACACAAGTAGAGCCGGACACTGTCAGCGTATAGTGGGTTACTGAACGGATAGGCATAGCGCACGACGCGGACAGAGTCGAGTGCGAGCTCCTTGGTACATGCCAACGAAGACCCTTCCGGGAGAGCGTAATCATCTGCATCGTCTTGATGATACATGATATTGTTTCTGCTGGTGCTAACCTCGATGTAGCTGGGCGCCTCGACATAGCCCACAAATCTGTCTTCGACATAGTACAGCTTGCCGTGATCGGGCATGCCAAAAAACATCAAATGGACTGCGTAGCCGTTCGTGTTTTTGAACATGTCAACATCAAAGGCTTCTTTGAAGGCGCTTTCGATGTGAGGAAAAAGATTAAAGGGTGAGTGCTCGTTCACTCGCAAAAAGAAATCAGCCACTTCCCCTCCTTGGCTGCAAGAGCAAAGCAAGAGTAGCTGAATGGGTAAGGATGTGAAAAGCAAATGGTACTGCATGGTGAGAAGCCGTCTGCCCTTGCTCCCTACTCGTGCAGGGCAAGAAAAGGCTTTTCCAGCCTTCCTTATGCCGACGGCTCGCTGCCAAACGGCACCAATGATGTGAATTTGAAGAAATCCCGCAAGCGTGCAAAGAGAAGCTTGGTGACTGCGACCTCAATGTTGTTGTGACCTACATCGGTTGCCCAGTAGGGTTCGTACCTGAGTGTCACGTCGTTGGCGTTGTTTTGTAGACTGTTAGCGAGCGAGCGAGCGAGCGAGCGAGCAAGAAGTCCCGACGTTTCCTTGGAAAGAAGACGGACTATTTTTGTCCGGGGGGGATACGATTACGATGGACGTACCTGAACTTTTCCTGTGTTGCTAGGTACAGCTCTTGACCATGCCAGAACGGAACAATTTCGTCGCGCGTGCCATGCACGATCATGATTGGACAGCAGATGTTTGAGACGCGATCGATATTGCAAAACATGTCGCCCGGCAAGGAGAAGCGAAAGTGAAATGCTACTCGGTAAACTGACATGAGCGGGCTTTGCAGAATGACACCCGCTACCGAATCGCCTAAGAGGAATAGGATTTGTAATGACGGAATCAAGATCGTGTGCAAAGAGCGTGAGTGTCTCTGTCAAATTGACTCTCGTGAAAGCTGGAAAAAGTGGACTTTGATGGGGTGGTGTCCATCAAAAAAATGGAGGCTGTGCACGCATCCCGCCTGAACAAGGCATGGCGGTTCCGGCACGTGCGGTTATTCCAAAACAGCTTCAGGCTCTAACTTACCCTTTTTGGACTGCTTTTCTGCGAGGTAACATGTTGGCCCCGAGCCGAGGCTTCGTCCCCAGAGAATGATGTTTCGAGGAGAAATTCCTTTGACAACAGTGAGATAACTGAAGGCCGCATCAATGTCTGCGTAGCAATCCTCTTCGGAAGGCTGCAGGTTATTGTTCCCGTATCCCGTGTAGTCGTATGCGAGCACGTTGACACGAAGAATGCGAGCGACCTCACAGAACCATGGGAAAATGAGACCGATATCTTCAGCATTGCCATGACTGAAAAGAATTGTCTGCTGCGCGCCTACATCCTTGTGAAAGGCAGCAATTGTGCTTCCGCGTCTCGTATACAACTTCATAAAGTCCGCCTCGTCATCGTCGTACGAGCTGTTTGGCGGCTGGAAGAGAAGCGCGGAGATGCTGGACCCCATGCGGTCTATCCGAGAAGCGGTCAGTTCGTTCGTGAACGTGCGCGCGGCGAGCACTCACAAGGTTGGGCAGACTTGCGCGCGGTCCGACCGACCGACGATGTGCGACTTCTCGAGTGCACGACGCGCGGCTAGACACTCGCACGAGAGCGCGTACGCACGCAAGCACGTGTACGCACCAAGGGAAAGAGAACTCGCGTTTGATCGCGGTGCGCGGCGCGGACGGTCTCGAAGAGAACAACAGGACAACGAATAACGAGGCCCGGGGAGAATAAACAGAACGACGCAAAAGAACAGGTTCCGTATCGGTTCCGTACAAGATCCGCGAGAGAAAACGTGAGAAAAAAGCAGCAGAGAGAAGCGGCAAAAAGCGGCGTGGTATTGCAGGAGCTTGCGAGGGGACGCGCGTGGGGCACGGGGCGAGAGCGCAAGCCTAAGCGGCGGCTCTTGGAGTCTCGGGCGAGACTACGCCGGACGCTGCGAGAGACTTCTATCTTCTCTTCTTGGTGAAGCGCGCTTGAGCGCGAGGAAAGACCTGGATTGCAAGTGAAGAAGACGGCGACGCCGTCGTCGTCGTCCTCCTCACTGTCGTCCTTGTCGTTGTCGCTGTCGTTGTCGCTGTCGTTGTCGCTGTCGTTGTCGCTGTCGCTGTCGTCGGCGGCAACTCTGATTACCAACTAACGAACGATCGAACGAAGGCACCGGGCGGTTTGACAGAGTCAGAGGCTGTCTTGAGCACGATCGCCCGCTCGTCGGACCACTCGCTCGCTATCCAGGTTTACTGTCTTGCTTTGCAGTGCCGCGCTGCGCCTCGACACAGAAGACAATCTATCTAGAATGCTGGCGACAAAAAGCGGGGGAAGCTCGTCGCTCAAGGCGACCAGTAGCTCTGGAAATGGGGCCAATTCCAAGGTGCAGCAAAGCACGGAGCACCCTCTTGATCACGAAAGTATCAAGGTCTGCGTGAGATTCCGGCCCGTAAATAGTCGAGAGCGACGCGCATCTGGTCCTGCAGGAGAAATGGCTGCTGTTGGCATTGAGGCGCCAGAGGTGGCGCCTTGGAGCTGGAATCAGCACAGCGTGCTGGCCCTGTTCCCTGTCACACGAGGCGAGCGGTCGCGGCAGCGTACCCGGGAGCGCTACGGCGAGGCTGCCGGCGTTTCGCCAGCGGGGGCTGACCTCGGTGCAGGTCAATTTGTTTTTGACCGGGTCTTTGGCATGGAAGAGACCAACGCAACGCTGTACGAGGAGACGATGCGGGACTTGGTCATTTCTTCCATGGAAGGCAAGCACTGCGCAGCCTTTGCATTTGGACCTACGTCGACTGGAAAAACATTTTCGATGCAAGGCACTGCAGAGCACCCAGGTGTGATTCCGCGCGCCGTGCACGACGTCTTTTCGTATGTGGGCGAACACCAGACTCGAGAATTTCTCTTACGCGCCTCGTATTTGGAGGTGTACAATGAGAGTATCAATGACTTATTCGAACCAGCGTCAACAAATCTGCGGGTCTTTGAGGACCCAAAGCGAGGACCACAGGTACAGAACTTGGAAGAGAAGATCGTGGTGTCGCCGGATCAAGTTTTTGCGCTCATTTCCGCAGGCGAGGCGCAACGCAAAGTAGGATGCACAGACTACAACAAACAGAGCTCGCGGTCGCACACGATTTTTCGGCTTGTTATCGAGAGCAAAGCCAAGTCGGAGGATGGTGACACACGGGGTCCTGCGCGCGTGGCGACGTTGAATCTTGTGGATTTGGCGGGCAGCGAGAGCGCGCAGAATGTTCAGTCAAAGATGCGACGCCAAGAGGGCTCGCATATTAACAAGAGTCTTCTCACGTTGACGAACATTATTTACAAACTCAGTGATGGGGCCGCGACCAAGGGTCAGCACATTCCATACCGTGACTCGAAGCTGACGAGGATTCTGCAGTCTTCTCTGCAAGGAAACTCTCGCATTTCAATTGTCTGCACGTGCACCCCGTGGGAAGGGGCGCGTGAAGAGACATTGAGTACCTTGCGCTTTGCCACGCGCGCGAAAAAGGTCTCTCGCTCTGTTCAAGTGAATGAGGTGCTCGACGAGCGAGCGCTGCTTGTTCAGTATAAGCGTGAGATTGCTGAACTGCGCCAAAAATTGGCTGACGCCGAGCGGCGGAGCGCCATGGAACAGGACGCGGATGCCGCTGATGCCGCGGGGAGTGCCAGCGACTCGGAGCCGCCCTCGCCAGCACAGACGCCTCCCTCGCCTTCGGCGGCCCCGCATGCGCGCGAGTCTGCCGCCAAGCAAGCGCCACAGACGCCGCTTTCTACAACCTCTTCGTCAAGGTCTCCTGCGCGCTCTGCGCGCTCCCGATCGGCGCGTCTGCGGGATCAAATCGATGCTGCCATTGCCAACTTGAATCGTGTCATTTTGAACTCATCACAGGGGCCTCTGTCGACGGGCTCACGCTCGCGCACCGCATCGCAGGTCTCCGAAGGCGAGTCAAGCTTGCGAGCAAGCGAGCCAGCCTTGGTAGGTGAGGACGGCGACAGTCGCAATGGCGGCGACAATAATGAGGGCGACGATGGCGGAAGCCGCTCAGGTCGCTGGGATGACGCAGAGCACGTCAAAGGGCAGACTCCGTTTTTCCGACGCATTTCGTCGATTGACCGCGATGTTGGCGAGGACGTTTCGCGCGAGCGGCTTTTGCGATCGCGAAGCGAAGGTAGCGCTCCTGAACTTGGAGATGGAAACTTGATGATCAGCGGAGAGAGCGGCGTGCGGCAAAATCTGGAAGCACGCTTGCGTGCCATGAGCGATGTCGCGTCAAGTGGTGTCTCGGGGGAGAAACCGCCGCTCGCCCCTGGGGTCCCGGCATCGCCAGCCAGCAGCAGTAGCAGATCACGCAAGCGCGATACAATAACCTCGGAACTACGCAGCATCCGTGAACAGCTTGCCAACCTTCTCATCGGTGCAACTACGCTGGACGATGATGATGGGCACGGAGCAGAAGAAGAGGAAGGGGTTGAAAAAGAAGAAGGAGAAGAGGAAGCTGTTCAGGCCAAGCGAGAAGCTAGCAGAGAGGCAGCTCATGGTGCGCGCGCAGCTTCGCCGCAGGGCGACTTGAAGGAATATGTCAAACAGCTCGAGGCTCGCGTGAACGAGCTTGAGGGGGAGGTGCGCAAGTACGCTTTGGAGCAGTCGGTGACACGCGCCGATCGCTCCTTCTTGCAGAGTATGCTGAAAGAGAAGGAGGCAACAATCGCCGAGTGGTCTACCGAGATTGCTGCGATCGAAGAGCGGCAGAGAGAACTCGAGGAAGAGAATCAGTCTTTGCGTCAGCGCGTGCAAGCCTTTGAAGAGGTCGCAGCCGCAAGCGGTCCCAGCTTTTAAATTTTAATTTTAATTAGTCTGTAAAACGGTGTGTACCTTTTCTTTTCTTTTTTCTGCCTCTTATGACCCACTGTCAGAGAGTCTTGATCCCAATCAGGTGTGGGCTGTGGTGGG